>SNQJ01S0080903.1:0-33525 GCA_010110895.2 Picea sitchensis | reverse complement strand
GTAACTAAAAATGCAAGTGAAATCCTTAAGATATCTTCCAACTGCTCCTCATATCCATTGCCAATTCGAATTTGCCTGCAATAGACACCAAAAGTCAAGTTAGAGTAATGTTTTATTAGAAAAATAATAAAAAAATGACTTAATAGACTTAGCTATAGAATCATCTGATTTTGTAGCTAGTCAAAAATAGCCAACAGGACCAGATCTCAATCAAATAAAATCTTAAAAGAAACAAATCCAATTTGATTTTCTTTTTAGTTAATCATCAAAATGAATTACTAATAATTCAATTGAAATTACCATTTGAATTAAACAATATCAAAGTGAATGCAATCAAAACAGAGTAAGGAATACTCTGTTTTCAGTTATGGTCATATCTTGACAGACTTGTTTTGTATCAAATGAAATCAAGCAATGAAACGAATCATAAAAGATACGATGTAATTGAACACAATCATAATTGTTATAATCATAATTAGATGTAATGGAAATTGATTTGTCATTGCTGTTAAAGATTTGATCAAATGCCAATAAGGGAAGGCCGTTACGATTGTTGCTAAACATCAAAACAACATCAAACTTCTCCATAGATTTGAATCGTTGAGCCTTCACATAACCAATCAGACGGAATCACATAATAACTGTAGCCATCAACAACATTGATAACCATAATTTGAGCAACAATCAAATCGAATTGTGATTGAGCCGAAAATAGAAACACATCGCAATCCTGGGCATGATCATCAAACCATATCATGTGAATCGAATAGATGGATACAACAGCTATGATTTACATCTGTTCGCAAATTGATTACACCTTAACAGGATGATACTCGAATTGTTCATAAGACATAAAATCACAACAGTTAACTACAATTGCCAATCATATCATCTAGAACATTACCAATTCGAATTTGATCTTGACTGTGTTTGAAATTTAAATAACAGAAACACCTGTGTTTAGATAGAGTATTTAATTGAAACTAAATTAAAACAACCGAATCTATCCTATGATTGATCAAACCAAACCAAATCCAATCAAAGCTAATTCTGGAATCAAAACAAACTTATATACAATAATGCATGCTCATCTAACAATTTAAAATTGACGTTATGCATAGAGCTATGGGTTCATAATATAAACAGGTGATAATCATACCAGTGAGGCTGCTCGACAGGTGGGAGGGAGTTCTGAAGAACAGATCTGAGGAAATTCATACACACTCAGAATGCATGTTCCAGCCACTGAAAAATTGACCTGGAAAATGAGAGCTAGATCTCTGAATCCACTCAATTTCTGAGGAAACCGTCAACATTGAGGGTAAAGGGGCTAAAAATGGTTCTGGGTTTTCAACCGTTTGATCTGATTCAACACCATTTGCCCAGAATCGCTCACACAAAAACGTGACTCTGGGAGCAAATTCGGGGCAATTTTTTCTGGCAAAATGAGACCACAATCGACTCTGAAAATCATGAGGGTTAAATTCGCCCTTCAGGAGCTAGGAGATAACACACCGAGAGCTGGGATAAGGGACAAGGGTTTGAATAGAGTAGGTTTAGAGATTTAGCTAAAAATCAACAAAGATAACCCTGGTAAGGAGGTAGGCATTGATGTAAAGTGTGTGAGGGGGTTGGAGGTTATCTCTGTCCAGGCATGATAGTTATGGTGAAAGGTACGACTGTCGGCTTACATAGCTGTTCAAACCATCATAAAACAGCTCAAAACCATATCATTCGTTCAACCAAAGAATTTAAACGGTGGGTGATATACCAATGTGCCATTATAATATTTCAAACCATTGTCATTCAATGTAAAATCAAACCCAAAAATCAACCACACGCAATTGCATAAATGTGTTAATCAAAAGTTTTCAAACATTGTGACAATCGAATTCATAATAGTTGACAAGCCAACGTTATAAAAAGATTTAACATAAGGATTATATATATATATAAACCAAATAAATCATAACCCCCATGTAGAATAAAAGATGAGGCAAGCCATAAAAAGTTTAAACCCAAATGCTCAATAACTTACAAAATCAATAGAATCAAGTTGTGCAATCAATATGAGCATGGTTCAAAAATCATGTTACTTGGCTAACCTATGAAACAAATGACAAGTGTTATGCCATATAATCAACGTTACACCATAGTTTAAATGAATGCAAATTCAAATGCATTGCAAACCAATGAAACCAAGCCACATAATAAATCAAAGCATGAGTAATGAGTACAGATCGAAAGATTTGCCAGCTAGGTAATGTTAAGTGAGATGTATGCGCAAAGGGCATATCGATTAGAAGGATGACAACGGTTCATACAATGATTCTAATGTGGCTTTGAAGGATTAAGTTTTCACGCTTACAGTCATGAAAACAAAACGAAGATAGGCGTGCAAAAAGGCGCAAAGAATAAAAGTGTCGTTCATTTGAAAATTGCGACGAAAAATCAATGTTTGTGAAACATTGGTGTAGGTAGCTTATGAGACGATGAAAAATGTGAATTGGCTTCCAACAAGGTCTCAATCCCCCTAAGGACAAGTACCTCTGCAACTTTTCTTTAAATAGTTAGTTTTCGGATATTTTAAAGGTCAGATTTTTGAGGAAAGAACAACAATACAATAGACTGGTTGGACTCATTTTATGCATGGATTAAATCTTTCTACCCGGTGAACATATTTTTTATGACAGTGATTTGTTCAACTTCTTATGTGTTTTTATTCTTATCTTGAATACAATTTTTCATTTGGCAACATGATTTCATTTCCTTTCAGCTATTGTGTGACTTATTCTTACTGATACACAACCTGTCAAACAACTAATTCTTGAGTAAAAATTCATCTTTGCAACCTGTGGGAGTTACTGTGTTTTGATACATGTTTGATGTCTTGAAATAATATTTTGAGTATTGAACTTCTTACAACATATTATTCATTGAGTAGTTTGTTGTTTCTCTATGTTTTCTATTATTTAACTGGTCTATCTTTAGTGTGCCATTAGCAAGGAGGGCCCTCATCCATATCATTCCACCAACCCAACCTTGCCTTTATCTTGATAGAATAACCCTCTGACCAAAATTAAAGAAACAATCATTCTAAACTGATAGATGGCCTAGCTTTTCCCTTTTAGTAGTCAAGTCCAAACCTTATGACCAACAGGTACCTTATGAAGATAAAATGAATTCCTTATCACTTGATGATTGATTTAAGTAGTGAGATCCTCTCTATGAAATATAACAATCTATAGATAAACATTGTGTTTCCTTTATAATGTTGCATATGTGTTGAAAATATTTTCTTTAGTGGGAGAATTAATGTGACTATGGAAAGAGTCTTGGTGCCACACAATCCCTCCTCGAGGATGAGCTCAAACTATCAATCAATGGAAAATGTTATCATATCAATTAATGTAAGGAACGACAATAATCGTGGAAATATCTATGATAAAAGTATAACATATGGTATATGCCTACATCCAAGAGTTTAACCACTATGACATTCATCATAGAGTGATGGATGAAGAAGGAAAATTATTCCTTATATTTATTGGTGGATTGATTACACCAATTTATAAATAGCTCAAAATGTTTGACATCTGCACGCTTGAACATGTATGTTGAAAGTATAAGTTAGCATAAGACAAGAACAATAGGAGGAAGAATAATAATGTTGCTAATGTAAAATCTAGTTAAGGGAAGAAAATCATTGCTTTTTATGCACCTGGTTATCCTATATAGAGTAGAAATAGGAATATCACACAAATTACCAATGGAATAACAAAATATAGAGAATAGCACACCAAAATGATACCTTTATTGAAATGTGAGAAAATTTTACTTGCCTCTTTGAGGGGGAAACCTCCAACAAAGTAGCACTCTATTACAATAATTCTAAAGACAAAGACTTCTCATGTCCTCGACTCCTATTTATACTAAATCTTTCTTCCAAAAGAACAATCTAGAGGAAGATCTTTCTAGAAGATAAATCTTCTATTAGATCTTCTTACATTTGACTTGTTCACCCTATTATCTATACATGGACAATATATTATTCTACCAACATGAGGGGCTAGGGAGGTTAGGTCCCTAACATACCCTCCCCCTTAAAAACAACCTTGTCCTAAAGACTTCAGATGAGGAAATTGTTGTAGAATGATAGCGGGCTTCCAGGTGACATCTTCTGGTAGTGTGTCCTTCCACAAAATTAAAACTTCCTTGATGGTGCACTGGTGGAGAAGATGCTTGCATTGGTGCAAGACTTCTTGTGGCTGCAAATAAATGGAACCTTCTTCATCCAACTCAGGTAGAATCATATGAGTCTATCACCTAGTGCCAAGCACTTTCTTTAAGCATGAAACATGAAAAACAAGATGGAGCTTAGAGTGTTTGGGAAACTCTAACTTGCAGGCATATGATAAGGACCAAAAATTTTTGGGGTGAGTTTATAATAGTGTTGGGCTTTGAGTGAAGTATGTTTATAAGGTTGCAGATGAAGAAACACCTAGTCCCATTCAACAGATTCATGTTCAAAATGACCTTTATATGTTTGTTGTTTCATGTGATTCTGAGCCATGACCAAATTTTCTTTGAGAGTATGGATAATGGACATGTAAACTATAAGAGTTTGATCCACCTATTGAACCTTGGAGACACCAGGCATGTATGAGAGAAATGAGGGTGAATATTTTAGATAGACTTCTTCAAAGGGAGTCATGCAAGTGGTGGTATGGCAAGAGGTTTTGTACCACCATTCGTGAGGGGTAACTACTAAATCCATTGTTTTTTTCTATTAGATGAAAAACACCTGAAATAGGTTTCCATAAACTTGTTGACTACTTCAGTTTGTCCATCAGTCTGAGGATTATATGCTATGTTGAGATGCAATTGGGTGCCCTGGATTTTGAAAAAATCTTGCCAAAAAGTGTTGGTAAAAGTTGGATCACAGTCAGAAATAATTGAATGAGGCATGCCATGGAGTTTATCCATTAGTATGAGGTACTCAACTTCAGAGGCTCCAAAATCACATTCAGACTGCTTAAGAAAATGTTTGTGCTGAGATAGTAGCTATAGAACTTGATCCACATGGGTAATATGGGCTTGCCATGTTTTTCTATAGATGAGAATATAATCAAAGAAAAGAAAGACAAAATGATGGAGGAAAGGGTGGAAGACATGATTCATGAGACTTTCAAAAGTGGATGGAGCATTAAAAAGGTCGAATGGAATAACCAAGAACTCATAATGAACCTCACAAGTCCTGAATGCAGTCTTGGGAATGCCTCCTTCTTTCATATGAATTTGGTGGTAGCCAAAACAAAGATCAATTTTGGTAAAGTACTGAGAACCACTCAATTCATCCAAAAGGTCATCAATGTCTGGAATGGGAAATTTATCTTTGATTGTGAGTTTGTTGGGGGTGCGAAAAACATGGCACATGCACCAAGTACCTCCTTTCTTGAGTATGATGACTACTAGAGAAGAATAAGGGTTGGTACTCGGGCAAATGACACCAACGTTTAGCAATTTTTGAGCAATCTTCTTAATTTCATTCTTCTAGGTGAAGGGATGGCGATAAGGGAGGAAATTTGGGGGAATATTGCTCGAAACTAGAGAAATGGAATTATCATGGACACTATGATAAGGGAGAAGTACTTGGGGGGTTTGAAACACAACTTGGTGTTGGGAGAGGATACATGGGAGGTCAAGATGGACAAAGAGTGTCTTAACCTCTTGAATGGAATGAAGTTGGGAAATAATTCTAGAATGACCTTTTCTGAGGAGATTTTCCATTCAGTGGAAACTGATGATCTCTGGTGAACCTGCTATGATGCCTTGGAATTGGTGTTGTTATCCCTCCTACTAGAATTGCATGGCTAATTTCTAGAAATCCATGGTGATAGGGACAAGAGTGTGTAATCATTTAAAACCAAGTACAATGTCACAACCACCCATGTCAATAGAAAACATATGATATTTCAGGTGGTACAACCAATTTTTAGGTGCATATTTTCACAACGCCCTCCAAATTTTATGGAACCCCCATTGACAATCATGATTTGGAAATTATTAACTAGATGAACATGGCCATTGATTTCTTGGTCAATGCGACGATGAATAAAATTATCGGTGCTTCCACTGTCAAGGAGAATGATGACTTTCCAGTGCTTAATGTAGCCAATTAACTTGAGGGTTTGGGGAGAAGAGAAACTAGTGAGTGCATTCAGGGAAATCAATGGTTTAACTTCTTAAGGATCAAAGGGCAGATTAAGATCAGCGGGTGGGGGTATCCAAAATACATGGGAAGCATATTCCTCTTCTTCAATAACATCCTCAGAAATATCCATAAAAAGATTACGTTCCTTACACTTGTGCCCCGGAAAATACTTGTCATCATAATTATAATAAAGACCTTTAAGTTGGTGTTTATCCATTTCATCTTGATTCAATTTATGGATCTTGAGGGGAGTGGCAGAAGGGTCGATAAGGTTGGGTTTAGGTTGAGGAAACAAGGGTGTTGTTTCTAGTTTTGGATGATGTTATCACTCTGTAATTCCCAGAGGTTGTCAAGGGTAGAAGAAATTGACATAGGTAACTCTCAAAACCAATTTTGAAACTGGGATCTATCCCTGCCATTTTCAGAGAGGGATCTCTCTACAAAATTTATCTTTGTTTAAGTTTTGAATATTATGCTAGTTATGATAGTCCGAATTTTTTTGTTTGTTTGTAAAAGTTGGCTGAAAGAATGCATTAAATTTCCATTGGGCTATATGGTCTATATTAAAGATAAGAATCTGATTCAACTTTTTATGAGGTTTTCTTCACAAGGAAAGGTAGTAAAACTATTGGATCCATTGAGATTAAATGAGGTGAATAAGGAAGAAAATGTGTGAGATTCCACTAAGCAAAGGAGCAGCTAAGTATTCCCTTACTTAATATCAGATGAAAAACATATGGACTATTAAAATACCAGAGACAGAGTATACAAGATATATTCCATTCTATTGACTTCCTTTTATTGATTAGAAAATGAAACACATAAATGATAACAGAGAATAAGAAAACATTTAACAAAGAAAGAGAGACATCACCAACAATTTGACACTAGAATCCTGTAAATGAGCTTGTTTTATTACTGGTCGATCCTTTGAAAATTTTACACAATAGCTCCTGGGTGAAAAAATGAACCCTCAATACTTCGAAGGAAGAAGTATCTATATAATAATTTACATTTGATCCTGCTATAAATGACCAGGATATTATGGAGAAAATATCTAACTAATTCGATCTCAAATTACAAAAATATAGGAATTCTGTTGGTCTCCTCGGATCTTTGGTGCTGATTTTGTGGATGTAGTTGGTGACTCATTATCTTTGACTTGATTGTCTGCTCCATGATGACTCGAACCTCACAATTAAATTTACTCAAGTAGAGAACAGAAATATTCCCATCTCTTTTTACTAGGGATGGAAACCTTGAGTAATGTTCTGTCTATCTTGTCCATCTCAGTGTACTTGGAAAAAGTGGGCTTGGTGATAAAAATATTTTTTATCTTATGCTGGATGCTCAGGTCCAACTATAATGTTTCTAAGAAACATTTTCCTATAATGCATCCCTATATACCTGCAAACTTGGAACCATACTTTGCCACTGTATTGATCTTCTTCTTGTAATTTGACAGAGTGATTAGCTTGTCATTGAGTACTAGCAGTCCAGAGAGGCCCTTCTTGTGTAGTACTTCAATCCTGCTGAAAAATCTCAGAAATCCAATGTCCATCACCTGAGCCTTCTCCTCTAGTTGCAACATCAATCCTTTCTTTGTCAATACCTTCTTGACCTCAAGGATGGTCTCTATTATGTCTTCAATCTCCATTGCTTCTAACTCTAGCTTGTTTTTGGAGTTTAGGAATCTGACGAGCTCAGTGGCCTCTGTAGGTATTTCTCCTAGCTCTTCTCTTGTTTTCCCAATTGCTTCTCTGGCCTTTTGTACCAGTTCATGTTTCTCAAACATGATTTGTATGAATGAACATACTTCTTCCATAGATTTGTTGATATCCACCCAGATGTTTTCCTTGGCCTCAGATAAGGTCTTGGCCATGACAGTTTCCTTCTATAGTTGTTGTAGTTGTTGACTGAGCCTCTGAGACTTATGCATTTCTGCATGATAGATGGATAGGAACATAGAATTCAGGTCTTGGAGGTTTTTTTACTTCTTCTTGCAACTTTCTGATCTCCTCCCCTTGAAGGGACATGTCTTCCATGGACTTCACAAGCTTCTCAGAAGCATCTGGAACTTGCATTGGGATAGATGATGGAATATTTGTTGTTGTAGCTGCTTCTGTTGTCCTAAATCCTGTCATAGGTACTTCCTTCAGTGGAATAATAACCATCTTCATGCTCTGCTCTTTCTCTTTGAAAAAATTGTCCATTTCATCTTCCATATCTCTTATCTGTGCATTCTTCTCCATGATCAACTTCAACATCTCCTCTTTGTGGCCTTGAATTTCAGCCACTGCATTTTCTTGTGAATCTTCAGTGGATGGAAGATTTAGTTTCTTTCTCAAGGATGCTATATCAGAATTTTTCTTCTTCAACAATTCTTCTGCTTCCTTGACATTCAATGGGTCATACCCAATCTTTAGCACCAACTGTCATAGGGATTTGATCTTATTGTACTTGGCTAAATATGATATCTTCTCCAAATTCAATTGGGATTGGATGTTATTCAGAGACACCTATAATTTTGAAGTAGTCAATGAGGTGTTTGTTAGAGTGGAAAATGTCATCTCCCCTTTTTCCTGTGCATGTCCATTTGGTCCACTGGATGGACCTCCTTCACATCCAACTCAAAAGAAGTCATATTGTAATCAGAAGCTGTCTTGGGATGAGGTACTTGTGCTTGTAGTAATTCCATCTGCATTCTTCCCTTCTATGTGTCAGATGCTGACAATAGTCTATGCTGGGCAGTAGAGGTTTGCTTCTAGAACTGGCGATATGTGTTGATGTTTAGGAGTTCATTCCTCTGCTTGATCTGTTTGTATTTGTCAAATATATTTGACCCTATTGGCTCATGAGAGGACTCGAATGACAGAGTAGTCTCTGGTTTCTTTTTGGATGAATATGTGGACACTCTGAAATGTCTGCCTAAGAATTTTGAGGAATGTGGTCCCTCCATGACTATGGTGGACTGCATTTCTCCTTTCTTAAGCAGGTCTGGTGTGTGACTAGTTTTAGCCCTCTTCCTGTAAACTTTAAAATCTTTGGTTGACACCTCTGTAATTGAAGGGGAAACCTATTTCCTTTCTCTCTTTTCTATTTGTACTTGAGGTGTGTTGGTATGTGAAGCAGGGATAGGGAGAGGTTGTTCTTCTATTTCCAACAATGTATTTTCTTTCCAATTTGTCTGATTCATATACTTTTCTACCTTAGGCTTGTGTACATGAGAATAAGGAGTGCTCTTTTGTTTGACCCTGATCTATGAGATGAAACCAAATGGGTCATAATTCCATGTGAAACTCTGAGTGAAGTTCATCTGTTTCAAGAGGTTGTCTGCCTCTTCTCCTGCAGCTCTGTTGTTGCATATGAAAGAACCAATTTGTGTCTTGATTATGAGTTTTTGTTTCTTCTTGATTGATAGAAAATGGATGTCATTAGAGTTTCCCATATGCATGATATATTCCAATGAAAAGATCCTAACAAGGAGATATTTTGGTAGTCTATATGGTGGAAATTCACATCTATAAACTCTGATTTCAGTATGGTTCTCGTACAGATACCAATCTTTGATTTTGACCAATTCAAAGAGGTGAAGAATTCTCTTGACTTATTCATTAATTATTGGTTCTATTATGTTGCTGAGCATGCAAACCACTGGGTCATAAAATTGATCAATGAAGTCTTTGAAGTTGAACTCGGTCGAATGTTTTCTCACTAGTGAGGTCCATGAAGTCACTGATTGAGGGTTTCCTTCTTGATCCAATTTCTAGAGAGTGTATGAGAATCTATCTGACTGAAATAACATGAATAGGTACACCAGAACTAAGAAATGTCTGAACATTCCTTCTGTTGAAAATTTGAAAAATTGTTCATGTATGTTGTCAGCCAAAAACTGACTGAAATCAAACTGGATTGTAGATTTTTCTTCAGTGGAGAAAATGGACAGAAAACCTAAGATAGGTTCATCTACCCATTCATTTGAAAAATATCCTAATAGGTAACAAAGGGTAGAAATAATTTGGTTTTCCCTAACAAATAAGATGGAAGATGGATAGGGAGGGTTTTTCTTATGAAACTAAGCATCTTCTAGCAGAAAGATCTCAAAAATCTGGGCTCTTTGGGGGAAGGAGAGTTTCTGATCGAGATCATTCAAGAACAACAGAGAAAGGGATTGAAGAGTCAATTCTTGGGATCTGTAACATCCAATTGATGGATTCAAGGGTAATGGTGAACATGGTTTCAAAAGAAGAGGAAACTATGGCCCTTTGTCTGGGAAAATAATGGGCTTGACACTTAAGGGAAAATTCTGGGAAGTGTAAGGTCTGGGGGAACATGTATAGGGGAAAATTGGACTCCCAAAGTCCAATTTCGTCACTTTGATCCAAGAAAATATCCTTTAGCCATAAGTGTAATTTGAAGAAGTTGAATTCACACTTCAACTCTATAATTTTGTAGTCTTTGTTTTCCAGGGGAACATGATCCAGGTTGACAGGAGGGGGAAGAAATGGATTTTCATACATCTCAACGTATTTAGCTTTGGAAGCCATGGCTAATAGAGTTTTGAAGGTGAAATAATGGATGAATGTAATTACCCGGTTTAATTGCGTTTATTGAAAATCAACTTTGGCGACAGTTGGATCGAAGGTTGGATTTGGCACGGTGTCAACAGTGTTTGGATCTGCAAATAGTGATGCAATGGTGAAGAAACGGGGTTAAAAAATTCATGGAGGTGTCCGTTATAGCCGCAGGTGGTAGGATAATGAGTGGGGCATTGATTGTGGGATGTAGAAGTGTGACATGTGACAAGAAGTTAATTAAGTGCGATGGCAGTGGGGTGGAGTAGTATTGGTGAGTGGTTGGGGCAAGATTCGAGGGGGTAAGCTGATACTAGAATTAAATGGGGGGAGGCGGGGAGTGCGAGGCGATACTAGAATTAAATAGGGGGAGGGCGGGGGTCTGAAATGTTGAGAGGGTGACATTTTATGTGGGGCCCACATGAAGGAAACTACTTTTCCGGACCCCCCCCCTCCCACCATTAAAGGAAGAAAGGTTGGGGGGGTCCAAAAATCACTGACGGCCATTGATCTATACGCTGTTTGATGCCGCCGGTGGAAGTTGTGCACCTTTTAGTTGCATCATGAAAAATAGTCATATCCATTAGAAACTTAGGCTAAAATTATGCGATGGGTAGTGATAGGCTTACCCTTTCTTATTTTTTCACCAAGGTATTATTTCCTAATCCTAAAAACATCAAATAATATTACATAAAAGGGTATTTTAACAATCCCTTCAAATTTTTTATTGAAATGAACAACACTAACCTAACTCCTAGCCTAATTAACTAACACATTAATCTAGATTAGAATGTTGGATTAATTATTACTCTAACCTAAATAATTTGGCCAAGATTAAACTGTTTGACCAAATTTTTTCACTAATCCTATCAACATAAATTTAAAAGTTTTGATCATGATTATACAGTATGAGCCAAACCAAGTTTATTTTCATGGGGTTTTATATTTTCTCTCTTTTTTTTATACCCTATTTTCATTTTTCTATTTTTATCCTTTTCTTTCTTTTTATTTATTTTTTCTTTTTCTTTTTGTTTTCTTTTGTTTTTCTTTTTGTAAATCATTTGAAGAATAAACTATTATTTACAATAAAATATGACTAGAGGAAGAAATTCTAATCACTAGGTGATACTATGAAATATAGGGTTATAACAAATGAGACTACTTGTTATGCTTCCTTGGCCCGTTTAGTAGCTTCCAACTAAGTTTGGGGATGAAACATGAGGACATGGGCACATATTTCATCCTAGAGGCCACTGATAAAGCATTCCCTGAAAAAATCATCTTTCATGCCTTCTGTTCTAAAATAAATTTACTCAAAGGAAGCTATAAACTCTTCCACTGGGCCAATTTGTTTCAACTTAGTCAAATGACCTAAATGATGGGTGTTAGTGTTAAAGTGGTCATAAATAGATTCAACAAAATATTTCCAATCCACATACACTTGGTGTTCCTTTTTACACTATTTCCACCATTTCCAACATTCAATATCCAAATGGAGAAAACCATAATGAAGTTTGGTCAACTCATCAAAAATGTTGTGCAAAGAGAAGTAGTGTTCAATTTGGGTGACCTGACCCATGGGAACATAGACATAAAATGTGTTCACATCCACTCTAGGAATACGTAGGTCATGCTAAAAGTGATTGGAATGAAAAGTCCGAGAATTAGAGGAACTATCACCTTCAAGGTGCAAAGGTTGGTTAGACGAGGGAAGGCCTCTAGGAATATTCAATTTGGTGAAGAGTTGGAAAACAAAGGATTCAAGTTGGATTTCAAGATGGTGTTCCATGTGGGAAGAGAGGTCCTTTTTCATGTCATGCTTTAGGTCTTACATTTTGGAATATATGGTATAATGCATGGAGGAATTGATGGTAAATACATTTTCATTGATTTTCCACAATTCCTTCTGGGTCGTGGAGAGATCAGATGACAAGACATTGAAGCATGATTCAATGTCTTGGCTACGGGTGTGGGCCATGGTGAAAGGGGGACACAAGAAGGGGTGGGTGGATTTGCATAGAAAAGAGGTTATAGGTGAAGGGTATCATGATGATCAGGGCGAAAAGGAGAATCCAATGGGATAGGTCCCAAATAAGGGTGTCAGGAAGGGGGGTCAAGACCACATGGAAAAAAAAGCTAAAATGATAGGTATCATGACAATTAGGAAGAAAAGAGGAATTGGTATCAAATAACGGTGAAGGATGTGAGGTTGCACAACAATATATCTTGTCTATTCCTTTTCTATTATTTTTCCATCCCAAGGATTAGGGTTTTCAATGTTCTTATAGACAAGGGTTTTCCCTGTGCCATAGCACTCTAATATACGTGTAGGTTCAAACAATAGTACTCATCCAAATATCTCAGGGCACTAACTAAGGAGGCTATATCATACCCTTAGCCATACTACTTGATTTCCTAGGTACTAGAGAGTATCTTCTCAAGTGTTGTTCTTGGTGGAACTATAGCAGTCTGATGGTCGATTAGTTGATCTATGGCTAGTTTAAAGATACCTAGGGGGGATCCCAATATACTAGAGGTACTTGGAAGAGAAAGTATGTATACATGTTCTTTCTAATGTGCCACCACTCAAATGGGTACCAACAAGGGTGTCCAAAAATGTGATCTTAAAAACCTTTTGAATTTCCTGCATGTATGCTTCCTCGACCACATATTTATGCATTGAACAACAAATCACTGTAGTTTAAAGATGTCGGAACATGTATCTACCATGAAAAAAAAATTAACTCACAATTCCTACCAATGAAAGTGCTACGATGCCAGTTTTTATGCACATGGTTATGTTATATAGAGAAGAAACAAGAATATCATATAAATTACCAACGAAACAACATAATATAGAGAATAGCACACCAAAATGATAACTTTATTGAAATGGAAACAATGTTCACTTCCCTCTTCGAAGGGGGAACCTCCAACAGAGTAGCACTCTATTAAAATAATTCTCAAGACAAAACATTATCATGCCTTCGACTCCTATTTATACTACATTTATCTACCAAAAGAACAATCTAGAGGAATATCTTTCTAGAAGCGGAAGCTTATATTAGGTATTCTTACATTTGACTTGTTCACCTAATTAACTATGTTTTATTTATTAATGTCGGCCTTTAATACATGGAAAATATATTATTCTACCTACATGAGGGGTTAGGGAGGTTAGGTCCCTAACATTTCTAAATATGGTTCATAGAAGAAACCATTCAGTGAGACTATGTATAAAAGCATTGATCTATGCGGATGCATGGGTTTGTGAATATTTGATAAATTGTCCTAAATCTTTCTAATTTTATAGGTCTTGAGAATCTAACATGTTTTTTTCCCATTCAATGGATTTTTTATGATTTTGATTTCCATGGAACCTAAGTCATCATGACATACCAAACTTGTAGAGCTTAAAATAAGTTTTCTAACTATCCAAAGAATGCCCAAAAGAGATTTCATATGAAAAAATTATGGTCCCCAGATGTTGATGTACCAAATAGGCTCCTTGTAGCCTCAACTTCTCAGGTTATAGTTTTTTCCTCTTACAGATTTTGAAATTATGTTAAAATGTAGTTTCATTCATGTAGTAGTATACTTTTGTGAATAACTATTGTCTAGCACCTAAAATAGTTATTTGGCGAATATTGAAATGAAAATAGCCAATCCTATCTTAATAAATCTTGCATTATTGAAGGTATTCCTTCAAGCTGTGATATTAATAAAACATGCATTTCAAAACCATCATATTAATAATAGAAAAATGTTTCCTTATTTGATATTCATACTTGAAGTTTCCTTGCTCCAAAAAATCCAATGTGAAGATGATAGCTTTTGGGTTTCCACTTTCTCATCAGGTTTATGTGACTATTTCTATTTGTGGTGTCAATGTTTATTTTGTCATTTTTGGTTCCCGTCCAATTGGTTTCTTATATGGACCTTGATTTTTGAAAGTTGGCAAGTGGCTAGTGTGGATCTCCAAAGTTACATTGAGAATGTGGTTGTCCGACAAGCTTAAAAATTATTAGGAGGAATGGTTCAGTGAAAAAAAATCTAGTTGAATGGTTGAATTGGAAAAAAACCTTTAAAATGATTAGGAGGAATGGTTCACTTATTTTTGTGTGCCCACCCTTTAACCATTGTTATAGCACAAATCGCTACATCTATGCATTTGTGACATGGCCCAACCCTTTTTCCTATCTTGCTAATCAAAATCCCAACTTCCTTCATCAAAGTCACCTAAAAAACATGAATTTTTCTTATATCTGTGGTTTTACTTTGTGCAACACACAGACATCCATGCCTTGCTAGCTTGGAACCTGTAGATGCCCTAAAAAAATGTGAAAAATAAAATAATTCCACATTTTTAGGAAGGGTTTTCAGTTGGGCTCGTTTCCCAACCTCCCTAAGGTTGTAACAAATGAAATTAAACCTCCCGAACCTCTCAAGGATGGTATAAATGTGCCATTGGGGGCATGGATGAGGGGAGGAAGAACCAAGTTGCAAGATCATGCTAGAATTTTTTTAGCAAGTTTCCCTTAACCCCTTCATTCTCTGAGTAGCATTCCATGACTAGAAACTCCTTTTTCAATGTTCCTTCCTTCTCTATATATCTACAGAGTGTGTTCCTATCCCTGTTGAGTTATACAAGGAAGAGCCTTGCCACTAAGTTGATGCATGAAGGTATTTGGAGGAACCCATGGAATTTGGCTTCGAACCAATACCGAACGCTGAATCCAGTTGTAACTACCTTTCTCACATTATTGGTAATAGAAGAGTTCTCTTTCCCTCCTATTGTGTGTTTATTGGTTCATTGTGTTGTCATATGCTAATATATTTCCTATATACTTGAATATATGTACATGATATATGTTATTTGAATGTATACCTACCTTTTAATATCCTATTTTTGGTTTCCTCTTGTAGGCTAGTTCCGACAGAGATCAAGATTTCTTCGAGAAGCGAGAACGGAGATCGACATCGAATGAAGGATTCAAGGTGTGAGGCCTTCCCTTGTTTCTTTCTCTCACTCTCCTTATAAAAAGTAGTTATTTCTTGTATGCATTGATATATATGGGGATTGGTTATGTCTTCTGAATTCGGTCTTTCTCTGTTGTGACTTAACCCAAGGTCACTGGGGAAAAATCCCTTAATCAGAATTTGTGACCATACTGGGGACTCTCCTAGTTTGGGTCAATTTTTAGTGTTTCTTGTTTTCTCTTGTTTGTTGTGATTTTCTATGTTTTCCAAATTTCTTTTATAAAGCTTTGTCCTATTAATTTTTTTTATTAAAGTTTCTAGAAGCCCCCCCTTATGGAAGTGGATTTTAATTTTTCTAAACTTTCTATCCCATCTGTGAATTTCCCTTTTATAGCCCACGGACATCCATGTTTTTCTAGTGTATGACCCACGGATATTCGTGAGTCCTAATATACATAATTGCGGACCTATGTAAAATTGGGGTTTTTTGAAAAATCTCTTTTTCAGGCTGGAAGGTTTTGGTTGGTTGTTCAATTTTGGCTGAGCCTCCTGGGTGTCTATTTTCTTGCGTTATGATTTTTGAAGTCTTTGAAGCCTTGTTAGTCACATATAAAAAAAATATCTTGCTTTTGTTGAAGTCAATTCTTGCTTATAATTATTTTGGGTTGATTGAGAGGTCAGTCTTGTTTACCTAGATTACATGTCCAATCTTGTTGAGTTTCCATTTACTCTCGGCTGATAGCTTTCTTTTCTTGTACCTACTTCTCATTGTTTACAAAAGAAAAATAAAACTGCATTCATTTTGCATTTCATTTATTTTATATGAAAATAAAAAAAATATACTTATTTTGCAAGTTTATTCTTTTCTTGAACCCTTTCCTGTGATTATTGAAAGAAAAGATCAAGTTAAATAACATTCAAGTAGTTATGAATTATAGTTTTCTTTGGTAGTGGTAGCCTTTCTTAAAAGAAAAGAACCTCAATTTTCAAAGTTTTGCATTTTTTTTTTCTTTTAACTTTCAAAAATAATATTCTAGGTTGCATTACGAAGTGTTTCAAATCTTGCATACAAAAAAAATCCTTTTTTCTTTTCACTATTGAAAAGAAAAGAGTTTCGTTTTAAGCATTGTTTCACACCTTTTTCATTTGAATAAATTGCATATTGCATTGTTTTCTTAATTGATTTTCTTTTGGAGTCTATCATAAAAATTATTCAAGTTTCATCCATTCCTTCATTTGTTGGTCTACGGGACTTAATAAACCTATTGCTCTGTCTGAAAGGCCTTTACCTTTCTTGATGATTATTGCGGTCTAGGGAATTAATCCACATAAGTTGGAATATTTATGAAGTCATTTTGTGTTTGTTTTTTCCATATAGCATTTTTCTAGTGGTATTCTCAAGGATTGTAGACTTGCTTAAGTTGGCATATAACATGGTCCCTTAAAGATTTGAGACCTCAAAGTGGTTAACCAACTGCCTCGTAGATTGAGGAGAATTCAAGTCCTTCCTCATGAAGAAGACGTTATAAATAATTCTCTTCCACCTCCTTTAAGGTGTCGACTTGATACATATGATACTTTTATTTTGAATCATCAAGATGAGATCATAAACTTGGAACATCTGGAAGTTCATGCTTCAGAACAAGAGAAAGTAATCATTGAGGATCTTGAAGCCGAAGACTTCACTCTGCATCTCAATCCTCTGTTACCTGGGAATTATCAGTTCCTTGTAGTACAAGTCCCACCTCCCAGATAATATCTTGTTGATAGTATCCCTATTCGTTGGGCCACTATGGACGATACTATGTTAGTTTATGGGTCGGGAGTCCCTGCAAATCCCACCTCGATGATTGTCACTAGAGGAATATTTCCTCTTGGTCTGTCTAGTCAAATAATTAGTTTAAGTCAGTCAAATGTCATCGCTTCGACTAGAAACATTCCTTCATTGTTCATTGGTATCACTCAATCTATGATTGCAACTGCATCTCTACCATCGACAACAATTTTTATTTCATACGGTAGGTCATCGATGGATGTGCTAAACAAATTAGTTTCTTATCAGTTGACTCTCATTCTTTTATTGTTGTTTCAGGGGGCATTTGAGCTCCTTACCAAGAATTTCCTTCGGGTGGAGGTCATATTCCTCCATCATCCCCATTCATTAGGAGCAGTGATTTTCCATCTTTTAGCCCTAACCCCATCTGGGGATGGGGTGCTTCTTTGGGTAGCGGATCTCAGTCTGTTAATATTTCATACACTTTGACCTTGTTCAAACTATATGGTGGGTTCTAGAGTAACCCTTTCACCTTATATGTAGTTTCAACAAGGGGTAGTCCTTTCCAAGGTCAATATGTTCACATGAAAAGACCTTTCTCCTCACAAGGGATTCCATTGTGGGGTACCCCTCTACAATACTAGCAGAATCCCATGCAAGAAATGTTGCAAGGGGGAAACCCCTTTCTCAGTCAGTTCAACCCCATGTCAGGAGCCTTGCCTTTGTAAGGGGGGTCCACTAGGGGAAACCTCGATTTTCCTTTTGGGAACCAGATGGATGGAGACTTTTCTCTATTTAAACAGGGCCAACAATGTTTTATCCCAAGTCTTGTTTTTTTCGTGAAGGATTTCTGGAAACCTGTCGCCAGTTACAATCCAGGGTCCTCTTCTCAGGTTGCTAATCAGTCGATGTCGGATCCCAGGCTACCATTTCTAGAAATGATACATTTTCCAGACCTATCCAAGTTGATGAATGACCCTATTTTTTATGATCCTAGTTGGCCTACAGTCCCAAACAATTCACCTTTGGAAATTACCAAATTCAAAGGAAAAAGTGGTGAACATCCACAAGACCAAATGAAAATATTATATTTTTGGTGTTTATATAATTCGCTGAATGATGCCTCGATTTGCTTGTGTTTGTTCCAACACACTCTCACTAGAGGCACAACCAAGTGGTATATAGAACTAAAAAGGGAAAGATACATGACATTTAGTGACTTAGCCATGGTGTTCCTTAACCACTTCCAACTCCCTATTCGATATGACTCTTGTACAAAACTTCTAGCCAACTTTGAACAAGACAAGGCTACGCACATTTCCAATAACATTCAGAAGTGGAGGAGACAAAAGAGATTGATTAAATCCATGGTCCCACCAGAATTTATCCTTGATTGGTTCTTAAAATCATTACCCCCATATATTTTGAAGGATGTTGCGACTTAAGGAGTATTTTCGACAAAGAAAGCAATTTTTAGGGGGAAACAGTTATAGCTTATTTACTCTCAATGTGGAAAGCTCTATGAGATTATTCTAGATGCACCAAGGTCTACCCTTGACTTGGAAAAACCAAATTTAGGTCCACATGCTGATGGAATTTTGGATTCCACTCAAAGTGAAGCCACATATTTGGTCACAAACTATATGCAGAACTTGGCTATTCAATAACCTGCAATAGCTATGGCCTCTAGCTTGACCACCCCTACCACCCATTCATCATATTTACATTATGTGCACTCGAAGACTCGTAAGGGTTTTTAGCAGCCCAAAGACAAGAAAGGAAATGGAAAGAAAGGTGGTGGGGGAAATAATAAAAAATCAGATAAGAATGTTGTGAGGCAAAAAAATGAGAAAAGAAAGGCGAAGTTCCCTTATAATATTTGTGGGGATGATTACCTTACACATCAATGCTCGCAAATGGAAT
Organism: Picea sitchensis; assembly: GCA_010110895.2. Lineage (NCBI taxonomy): Eukaryota > Viridiplantae > Streptophyta > Pinopsida > Pinales > Pinaceae > Picea > Picea sitchensis. The sequence goes on along the minus strand of SNQJ01S0080903.1, from coordinate 14,060 downwards.
AATCGTAGTGCCATATGAAGTTGAAACAACAACAAAAAAATCCTACTGTGTTGAAAAACCCTTTGCTACAAGGGAAGAACTTGCAAGGTGGTTCTTCCAACCTCAACCAATAAGTGGGTATGTCAAGTGCGCCCCAAATAGACAGATACCAAGGAGTCATGAATATGATCAGTCATAAAAATATAGATACCATTGAATTTTTGACTAGAAGTCATGATTATCATAATGTAGAGTTGACGAACAAAGGGGAAAATACTTCATAGGATCAGGCACCTCTACACATAGAGAAACCTGAGAAAGAGACAATGTCGTGCATACCTAAGGGTGTATATAAATGGAAAATTCATAACCCTAATGTGAGAGATTCCCCCAAATACTCTATAATCAAATACTTGGCTCAAATACCATGCACAATGTCTGCTTTGGAAGTGCTCCAATGTTACCCTACGCAGTGTGCCATGTTGTTGTCTGAAATAGGAGTTGTTGATTCTTCTAGTCATATTGTGATGAAGTTCGATGCCTCTAATGTCAAGCCTCATCTTCCCTATCATGTGTCCTTCCTGATCAATGTCATTTCTAATAATTTTTTGATTAGGAGGACCATCATTGATGAAGGGGCTTCGATGTGTGTAATTTCCTTGTCTTGTTGGCAAGATATTGGTTATCTTGATCTTACCCCTTCCCCAAATCTCTTCACAGCTTTTGATGGACAATCATTCCAACCCCGTCAGCTTATTTCTTCATTTCTAGTCAAGTTAGGAGGAAAATCCATCTGTATAGAGGTTGAAATAGTAGATTCATCGCTCGACTATAATTTGTTACTTGGGAGGATTTGGTCTTACACCATGACAACTTTCATCTTGTTGGTGTTTTGTGCTATATGATTTCCCATGAGGGAATAATAGTAACCATTGACCAAGTGGATTCAACCTTTTAAATGCCATGGCTAATCCAGGATCCACAGTTCCATGGATCGAAAAATCTCAGATGACAACTGAGAGTATCGGTTGTGCGATGTGTGGTGAGAATTCTCCCCCTACATATAGGTTGAGTTCCCCTCACTTGGATTTCCTACAAGTGATACAAAATCTAACAAATGAACACTAACATCCTCCTAAATAACTATTATATTTTCTTGTGGGAGGGTTGAGAGAGAAGGAGAGAAAGTGTATGTACTTGATTTGTGACATTTGTCCTCACCGCTCCAATAGTTGAACTCCAAACCAAGCAGCTCCCTCATGAAGTCAAACCCAGAAGAGCAGAGAAACCTCCTCCTCCTACTATATATGATTAGGTAATAAAAACTCTACCTATTGATAACTTACACAAAGTGATCATATAAACAAGAAATTAATAAGACAGTATAAGAGAAATAGGCCAAGTTATTATATTCAGTGAAAAACAAGAAGTTTACAACCTTATGATGTTGCAATCCTCCAATATTCCTTATTCATCCCTTGAACATGAATCCAGCTCAACTTATTCACATAAAAAAAGGTTTGGAACTCCTTGAAAAGATCATAAGTTTGATATGCTTCTTTTCCATCCCCCTTCTCACTCTGAATGGCCTAGTTATATAGGTGTAGGAATGGCTAACCATTAGAATAAACCGGGAGTGTAGTTGAGGATAAGGTGGATTATGTTAGGATTTGAATTATATTCATTGTTATGATTTCTCCAAGATAGGATGGAAGGATCCTAAAATCATATATTAATGTAAACAAGAAAAAAAACCCAGAACCATCTAGAACTTCCTTGAAGATTCCCCCTAGATTCATGGATTTTGACCAAATTTTCCTGGGTTCTCCCCTAGAGAGGTGTATAGGGCATCCAAGACACCCACTTAACACTATAATAGGATCATGTACACCCCCCTACATGGAAAGGGGGTGTCCATGGTCAACAAGATCCAAGAATAAGTGGAAAAGGTTAGATTTGCAAGGTTTTCAAGGTGTCTTCTTCTTCTTGATGCTCAAGGGGATGTAATGGATTATTCTTGCATGGTGTTGAGGTGGAGAAATTTAGGAAAAGTTTTAAAAATAAGGTACAACACTTATAAAAATGGACCGTGGAATTTTAGACACTAACGACACAGCTTAGAGTGAAGTGCGACACTTGCAACACTTAACAAAGTGAAGTGTGACACTTTACGACACTTAGAAAAGGGTGAAAAAATGGTGTATAATAGATGCCCCCCAAAGTGTGATATCATAGGAGAAAAAATATGGCCGAAACCCTTTGTAATAATGTGGAATCAAGGGACTGAAGTCATAAGACCTGTAAAAAAATATAGAAAACATCTATCAATATACATTCATCATGCTCGAGGTAGGAATACCCATACTTAGAATCATCTAATATAAAAGCATGGTCATCGACCAATACAATGCAAATCCATGAAATCACTAACTAAGGATATGGCCTCTGAACATACAATGTGGATTCATATCTCCATGACTCGATCAAAATGTAGCCACAAGATTGTACATAGTGGAGCTACAACATGACAAAACATAGCCACAAACCAATACAACGTGCATCTATGTCACAATATATATCACAACTTTATAATCTCCATCAAAACCTGGGGAAGGTAGATAAAAAACATGAGTGTTTACTAGATAGTCCCCATAGGGTCTTCAATCCCGATCCTGAATAGTACGAATCTAGCCATGTGAATAAAGGTCTTGGCATCGAACATCGTAGAAACCACTTGATTACCAATGAATGATGTGAACTATTAACAAGTGCGAGGGAAATCACCAATGATGAAAATGACTCCCAAGGTACTATGAGTACATTCCATCGAATGTGAATAGATATTATGAAGTCAAACAATCATGGAATCAATCGATCAGAGGTCAATGATGTAAACCAACCGTCGAAAGTGAGGAAACCTTCCATTGAGGCATGCAGGCTCCAAGGTAATGATTGGTTTCTAGGCGTAAAAAGAGTATGATGACACACAAGATTCAAACAAGTTCCATTTAAAAGGGATACATCAAGCTTCCATAAAAAAAAGACTTTACCCATTTCTCAAAATTTTTCCTCCACGCAGATAGGTGAGTACCTCTTTGTTTTTTAGCGAGCTCAAGGAGAATAACAAATGATTGGATAACTCATTTTCTATGAGTCCCATCTTCACATGTTTAACAAACCTAAAGGATGGGTTCGATCCTAGATGGGTCCTTCCTTCTGTAGATTTTATGAGTCCAAGGAAAGAAAACTCGAAGGTCTTTTCATATTTTGAGAGTCTAAAAAGATTCGATAAAGAAGACTCCACAATGGAATTTTCGTAAAGTTAGTCCCCAGGGTTTGAAGAAGTATAAAACGATACCTAGGAGAACTCTTATAATCATTCTTGACTAGAGTACTAATTTTTCGTAATTAGTCAAACGAGGCCGAAAAGGGGTTAAACTATCACTTGAAAGATGCCCTTTCTAACCTTTTAATGAGTATGAAGGGAAACAAGCTCACTTGACGATATTTTCATGTTTAGAGAGTTTGAAAAGAACTTAAAGGAGACTCCAAAGAGTTCCTTTTTCGTATATATTTTACGAGTTTGAAAAAAGAGATAAAATTATACTCGGTAACCTATTCTCATGTATTAATGAGCACGAGAAAGAAAAAAGACTGAGCTCGGTAACTTATTCTCATGTATTAACGAGAAAGATAAATAACAAAGACTAAGCTTGTTCTATAAAATACTACTAGGTTATGATGGGAATGACCCCCAATTGAGGATTACTCCTAGCAGCATGTCTCTCTAGAGGTGTTTTTCTCCTAGCTTGCATGACAAGAGCTAGTGGGTTTGCTCCAACATGATGCCCATAGGCTGGAGACCTTCCCAGCAAGTGTTGCTTCCTTTGGTGACTTGTCTTCTTTTCCTGTTTAGGTGACTGGTTACTAATGGGAAAATTTTCATGAGGTAGAGGAAAAGAAGGTTCAAGTACGTGATCTAGAGGGAGACTCGAGATTTCGGTCAAATGGGGGGTTCTATTTCATGTTTTAACAATCTTAGCGGGGAGCAATGAACTATCTCGAGAAACTAGATAGCATGAGATCTTGACAGAGACAATGAACTATGCTCATCGAAACTAGGTACTGCTAAGGATCAAATGATTCTGGGGATTGTCACACCTGAGACGAAATCATATTTAGCATGGAAACCTACGGGATGGCAGGAGCAGGTAAAGGAAAAACCCCCATGAGCGAGGAATACTTAAGGGGACATACCCCCACACTCTCAAGACTAGACTGTCCTACAAAAGGGAAATCATTCATCACAACATCATGGAGATATGGAGTTATATAGTCCATTTGTTCAACAATGATAATTTTTCCTTGATGGGGAAATTGTAAACATGAAACATTGTAGATGCGATGATAGTCATCGCATAAAACCAAATATGACCAAGTAATTGTTGATTGTGGAGCCTGATTATCTTCCTAATTTAGAGGTCTTTGTTTTTAGTCATGTTTATACCCCATGAATATTGTACATCCCTCCACGTGGAGGGGTTACATGGAGGATTTCCCCTCCTATGGGGTCCAGGGGGCTCATCCCCTCGGAGTTTGTTCAGGGGAAGCGTCCCCCAAAGGAAAAATTACCTTGTAAATGTATATTGTAATTTCATGGTCAATATTGACCATTCATCATTAAGTCACAGATCTGTTGGTAGAGATTATGTTAGGGTTTTTTTCCCTAGAAGTAAACCCTCTTTTATGAGGGAATTGTATTGCGGCCGTGTATTTTTGTGAATATTGTATTTTGAGAGATGATATTATGAGAGAAATAAGATGAAGTTACAGTGGGTGTGTTTTAGGTTGTATCCCTTCATTTTGCTGGATAACAAAAAGGAAGGACCTAGAAATTTCTTTGGTGGACGTAGCCCACACTGGGTGAACCACATATATCTGTGTCTCTATTGTATCATGTATCTTTTGTGTTTTATTTCCACATTTGTTTTATTTTATTTCTCCTCGATCTTGTTTTTCTAACAACTGGTATCAGAGCGAAAGGGAACTCGTAGGAAAATAGGGTTCCTAGTTCGATGGGAGAAATGGCAGAAGATGGAAATTTAAGGGTTGAGAAATTTAATGACCAAAACTACTAGTTATGGAAGATGTAGATGGAAGATTATTTATATCAGAAGGATCTATTCCTACCATTGGGTGGAATAGAAAAGAAGTCAATGACCATGAAGGATGAATAATGGGAGGTTATTGACACATTGAATAATACCATATATACAGTGAAAATTGACTTCTATTAAATAAGAAATATGATGAAAACTATAAAATGTAGACTGAAAACAAGCTTGCTGAATGGTGGCAGCTTATCTCTGAGAAGAGATGTGATGGCTACACTCATTCGCAAGAAGATCAGTACAATGAGGCTCTGAAGGAATTTTTACAATAAATATGAATTCCTAAATCCTATATATCCAAAAACCTAACCCTAGGGGATGAAGCGCCAAAAGTCATGTGGGCCCTGTTGGGGTAAGTTAGTACATTAACTTCTCGAGGTCATAACTTTTGCATACGATATCTATTTAGGGTTAACAATATCTCGTTGGGAAGGTATTGATGAGGAGATTCATTTAGGGTCTCAATCAAACATTAATATATCATTGAGATTCCCAATCATGAAAAAAAAAAAACGTAGGCCCTCAAACTGGCCCCAGAAGTTAAAAACTGCTAAAAATAGTAGATTGCCAAAATTGTTAGAAACTTGTTTTGAGCCTGTTGGAAAAGGTGGGTGGCCATCGATATCCACCTAGATCAATCCTCCCTCCTGAGGAAGAAATGGTATCCATTTATTTGAGTGCACCCTTCAGATGAGGAAATTTCTGTTGAATTTGGCCTCGGGTGAGCCACTTGCCTTGGTGGAGGAGCTGCCATGCTTTGACAACCCGATAAAGATAGATCCTATGTTGGAGAGTGCCCTTGACATGTGTGTCCATGATCTGATCAGTGGATTCATGTTCCATGTAGTCATGGTTGAGATATGTTGGTGTCAACTTTTATATTATCTCTGAGGTATCCAATAATGGTGGAAAGTAAGGTCGAAGGAGGTCCACATTGAACACTAGGTGCAAGCCAAGGAAGGGGGGAAGGTTGAGCTCAAAAGAATTATCATCCAAAACCTTGGTAATGGTGTAAGGCCCATAACAAAGTGGATGAATCTTATAATGGATATTTATAAGGGGTTCTTTCCATAAGTGCAACCAAACTTTTTCTCCCACCCAAAACTGGTGTGGCACCCAGTGTTGATCATGGCACTACTTGTACTTGGCATTGGACTTATATAAAATATCCTGAACCTATTGGAGGATGTGCTATATCCCCTCAATGAACCAGGTATCTTTTTTATATAGAGTTGGAGCATGCGACGAGTTTACCTGGGTGGTCGCAATTGGTAGTGCAACATCCATGGGATCCAATGGTTGAAATCCCAACCCCACCTGAAAGGGGTTGTGGCCAGTTGAGCTATGTATGGATCTGTTGTAGCTATGATGAACATAGGGAAGATTCTCATCCTAGGTGTGATGGTTCTTGGAATTGTACATGCGCAATATGTGCACGATCATCCAGTTGACGACCTTTTTTTGGCCATTTGTCTAGGGGTGGAAGGCAATGAACGTGCTGAGCTTGGTGTCTAGTAGTGACTAGAATCTCAACCAGAATGTGTTGAGGAACCAACTGTCTCGATCTAAGATAATAGTTTGTGGGATCCAAAATTGTACCCACACTTTTTTAAAGAAAATCTTGGCAGTTTCCTCCTCCGTGATGCTCTTCATGCAAAAGGCCAAAATTGCCATCTTGGAAAAGCGATCAATAACCACAAAAACACAATCATTTCTCTACCTGGTGGAAGGGAGGCTCGACATGTAGTCCATTGAGATGGATATCGAGGGTCTATCAGGAGTATGTAGAGGAGTGTACATGCCTTGTTTCTTGATGGCCGGTTTGGAAATAACTTAGGCACTAGAGGACCGAATATACTTGCTGACATCCTTTCGAAGTTTTAACCTGTAGAAATGTTGTTGTAGAACTGGCACTATATTTTCCACACTGAAGTGTCCTTCCACTCGATTGTAGTGGGATTCCAAAATTCTCTTCGCTCACTCGATTGATGGAACACAAACATGGCCGAGATGGCACTACAACCCATCCTGAATATGGAAATTATTGACAGTTGCGTTGGTGCCCAACACTAGTAGATTTTAGCAAAGTCAAGATCCATCTCATATAGGTGGGGCCACCCAGGGGTCTCATGGTCACAAGAGTCTAACGCTGTGGTGAGTGTCATGACTAGAGGTCGACTGAGACAATCAACAACTCGGTTGGTACTTCCTATTTTATACTTGATGTTGAGGTGGAACTACTACAAATATGTGGACCATTTTTTATGGCAGTCATTTTGCAATTTTCCTTATGTTTGCGTGAACTATAGTGACTTATGATCAGTGTGGATGACTGTCTCCTTCCTAGAATGTAATAACTCCACTAGAGGAAAGATTTCATATTGGAGTACATTTCTTTGTCACAAGTAGGGTACTTGTGAATGACATCTGATAGTGTCTCACTATGATAGGCCATCAGGTGGTCGTGCTGAGTGAGGACTTCGCCCAAAACATAGTCTGAAGCATATGTCTTGATCTCAAATGGATATTGTAGGTCAAGTAATCAGATCACTGGTGTTGAACACAAGCACTACTTCAGATCATTGAATGATTTCTGTTGGGACATGCCTCACACAAATTTTTCCTTACCACCACCTCTGTTTATTTGACTGAGGACCCATGCAATATGGGAGAATCTCAACATGAACCTGCGATAGAAATTGGAAAGGTCTAAGAAGATCCAAATCTTAGTGAGTGTGGTTGAGGATGGCCAGTCACAGATGACTTAGATCTTGGTTGGATCAACATGCACACCATGAACATAAAAAATGTAGCCTAGGTACTGGACCCTGTCCATGCTGAAGGAGAATTTTTCCAAGTTGGCATATAGCTTGTGCTACCATAGGGTGTGCATAACTTGATGAATATGTTGTAAGCGTTCTTCCCAAGTCTTGTTGTAGATGAGGATGTCATCTAGATACACCACCAAAAAATAATTAGTGAAAGGGCGAAGAATATCGTCCATCAACCTCATGAAAGTTGATGGGCCATTCATCAAACCAGAGGGCATGACCAACCATTCAAAAATACCTTTTTTTGACTTGAAGGTAGTTTTCCATACATCTGTCTATCCTATTGGGACTGGATGGTAGCCAGAATTCAAATCAATCTTACTGAAGTATTTTCCCCCCTTGATATGATCAAGGAGATCATCGATTCGGGGAATTAGGTACCAGTTCTTGAATATGATTTTGTTTACGGCCCGATAATCAATCTAGAGTCGCCAGGTCCCGTCTTTCTTCTACACCAACACAATTGGGATTCCACAAGGTGATGATTTGGGTCATATCTTCCCCTTGTGGAGCATTTCTTGGATCTAATGCTTGATCTCCTCATTTTCTAGCAGAGAGAAATGGTAGATTGGCCCATTTGGTAGTGGTGCCTCGAGAGTTAGATCAATGGGATACTTGACTTGACAGTGCATAGGTACTCCAGTAGGTGATGAGAATATGTCTTTGTATTCTTCCATGACCTTATCCACTTGCTTCTTCTGTGTCGAGAGGTCAGTCATGGAGGACATGGATGTGGCTACAACCTTTCACTCACTCTGAGAGTGAATCAGGAAGAATACAAAATTCATGGTCTAAGAAATGACCTTCCTGCATTTCTTAGTAGAGACCAAAGAAATAGAACTAGGTGGGACTACATCGGGGATCCTGTACTGTTAAAAGGAAAATCTCTCTATGGCTAGGGAAGACCACAATAGATGGAAATGACTGAAGAAATCAACTCTCTTCTCAAGTATTCTATGAAAACAAATATTCTAGCAAGACAAGATAAAAGGCCTACCTTGTCCAGATGTTTGATGAAGTCCATCATTGAACACTTGACCCAAAGCAATATACCTGCAACTAGTTCTCAATAACCAAGCAAAGAAATCATATGGTGATATTATATAATGTTAGCACATTCAATAACATAATCCATTAATAAACATGACAAATACGCCCATGGAATAATAATTCAAATATTTGCAAGATATTAATTGGATGGGGTAAGAGTATTTCTATTAATATATGATCAGTAGAAGTGTAAATTTTACAGACTTCCATGTTGTCATGGTTCAGAACTGAGAAACTAGGTTCCTTCCAGCTGGGCCTCCACCACTTCAATACTCCAACAAAGGCAAGCTCATAAGAGAGAAATAATGAGGTTCTCAATCAATAAGGGAAGATCTTGGTGGCTGAACACTGTGTTCATACTTAAAGGACAAAGGGATGCATAATCAATATGAAGTAAATAATTCCTTCAGAGTAACTTTTCTCACAAAGTTCAATTCTTTATCCTCTTTCCATAGCTCGGAATTGGCCCATTTATAGAATTAAAAATGGAACTGAAGGGCCGAGTCACAACGTATCCAGTATATGGAAGGCCAAGGATCATAGATCTTCTGTCGTGACATGGAAACCCGACATTAATTTTCATTTTCTAGCACAAATATCGATGTACACAACCTATAGTGAAGCATCCTGCATATACACATGTTGTATAGTAGGAAAGATGCGTACATGTGGAATAATATTTATTTTTATCTCTGGATTTTACAAACAAGAAAGATCAGTCTGCATGGGGAAATGGAAAAAGGATTTATGTGCAAGATTGCATAGGGTGAGGAAAATCTTTCTATAAAAGATGCCCCCTAATGTGTGAGGTTAGAGGAGTATATTCAATGGCCGAAATACATTATAAAAAATCCTTAAGTGGAGTGATGGGGAACCAACTGGAAGTACTAGTTGCTCATTACATTCTTCATTGAATTTGTATACATGGCTACCAATATAATTACGCTATAGGTCCATGTGAAAATATACCAAACAAGTGTCAGTGGCCATGAATAGGCAAATACAAATGCGGTTACATGCCAATAGCTGTCATTGTCATGAACAAGGCCCAGTAGAACCAGTCTCAAAACCAATTTAAATATATCTGTATACGACAGAGTACAATCTGATCTCTCATGATCACTAAAGTCATATAGGTACTGGTCCAATGAAAAGGAAGCAACAACTCAGGAAAGCTACGACCACATACTGATTTCTTCAAGTATTCTACACAATCTACCAAGGGTGCAAGGTCATGTGAATAAATGAGTTGAGGTCGAACACAACGAGACATTGTTTGATTACCTGTCATTGATGTATACTATTAAAAAAATCGAGACAACCTACCAATAATGAAAGTAGGTATCAAGGCACCGAGTACATTCGTACAAGTGTGAATAAAGGAGTCAATGTTGAACACCTGAAGAATCCATCAATCAGGAGACATTGATGTATTCCTAATTGTCTATGGCAAGAGAGCCTGCCACTAACGACTGCAAGCCTCAAGGTACTCATAAGACTCTAGGTCCTATTTCCAGAATAAATGATTTGAAGTCGGTGGAAGGAGACCCACTGAAAGGAGAGAATTAAGGAATCTCTCATCAGTCGACATGAGGTACAAAGCAGGCGATTCATGATTTGGTGGAAATCAAACAAAGACCATGTTCATGAATCAACGACCATGTGTGTATTTCGCGTGTGCTAAGGAAAGAGGTACATGAAAAAGACCCTTTGAATAACAACCAATGATGAAAATAACTAACAAAGGTGAGGCAACCACCAATAAGGATAATCACATCCAAGACACTACACAAATCCCAATGTGTGAATAGATGTCTTGCTATTAAACACAAGGTAAAACAACCAGTCAATGACCAATGATGAAGTGTCAACTGTTGGGTTCAAGGTTACCTACCAATGATGAAAGTAGGACCAAGGTTCATGATAGGACTAAATTATCATGTGACTATGAGACAAACTGAGGGTATGGCCGACATGTAAAGTCAAGAGTTTTGAGGAGTGTCCGACATAGGTTGATAGAATTCCTTTGAAAAAGAGCATGAGACATATGGAAGACTCCGACAACATAGACTCAATGATGAAATCATGAGATGCAGGAGGAATCAATGAAACTCTCTATAGGGACTGGAAGAGTAATCAGTCGGTAGAGAAGACTCTATAACGATCTCAACATCCTAAGGCCATGCTAATCTAAAAATTATGATGAGAAATGGACTCAATAACTTTGTGCTCTATTCAAAGGTGACATGACTGCTGCCAATACAAGATAATACTCCCTTCCTGCTTGTATTTTGTTTTTCTCATAGACAAATGAATGCTATGATACAAAGGAGGAAACGAGTGTCGCAAGTAAGAAAAACTAGTTCCAACATTGGAACATACCTATGCTCAATGCAAGGAGATGCATGCGGGAGATGGACACTTGGGGGAATGTTCCCTGCTAGGTATAGGGTGCCAAATTGTGAAGGATATGAACAAGGCTCTGTTTGGTTGAGGATGCAAAAATTGCTGAGGAAAATGGTTTATAACACAAAGAGAGAACCGACTATAGGATCAATATTGCAAGCAAGGGCATGAGATGCAATCACAACTTAATGCCAACACATTTCCTTTTTTATGACTTTTAGTCTACTTGGTGTGAAAAAGGGATAAACTTGTGCCAAATAAACGTCCTTTCAAATCCAATTTACGAGTGTGAAAGAGAGAAGTTCACTCAACAATATTTTCACTTTTTGAAAATGAGTCTGAAAAGAGCTTAACTAAGACTCATGACCTTTCAAGTCCAATTTAACGAATGTGAAAGGGAAAATCACTCAACAATATTTTCACTTTTTGAACGAGTCGAAAAAGAGCTTAACTCAAACTTGTGTGGGAGCTTCTAGGAGGAAAGTCATGGGGGAGGCCAAGGCTCCTGTGCTGGACTTCTGTGGAATGTCAGTATCTTGCGAATAGCCGACATAAGCTTGGGAAAACCTAAATCTCTCCAAATTGAGGAGGATAAAGCACCAGTGGAGGATATAGTCTCCGTGATATATCAAATAATGTCACTTACTGGAAAGTACATAGGCGGGGGCATTGGATACCCCACAAGACCGTCCCAATCAAAGGGGATCTCCTCAGGACTCGGAGGGAGAGAACTCAGGGAGAGTAAAATTATCTCTCATTCAAAAGGTGCAGGATCAAGAATGTTGATGACATGGTTTAAGGATGCATCACCCTCCATGAGGAGAGTAGGATTGACCAGAGATTGCACTGGTACGACCACTTCTTCAATTCTAGGTTGAAGAGGATGCGTGATAAAAAGGATAAGGGGTGCACTACCCTTGATGACAGGGGTGTGTTCAGGAGATGATTTCAGCGGCATTACTATTGTGTTAATCAAAGGAGAAACAAGGTGTGGGGAAACCACGAACACCTCAGAATATGAGGGGCCTTTAGGTGAGCCCCACACTTTTGGTATCCCAATAGTAGCAGGACATAAATGAGTAAGGTGATCTCATTCACAAGTCATGCAAAGGAATTTAGGTTTACGTCTGAGACGTATAGGCTTCTCAATGCCCCAAACGTCATTCACAATGGTTGGTGACATGCTATCAATGTGACTAGAATAGGTGAGAGAGTCATATCCTACATGATGTACATAGGTTGGAGATGTGACATTGATATGACTCATGGCGACTAGAGTAGTTCCCCCAGCATGGCTAGCAGCGGTTGGGTGCAGGTTGTCAACATGAATCACAGAGGTTGGTGATGGAGCTCTAGTATTACTGGTGGTGACTGGACTAGCGGTGAGTTATGGAATTTGATACCAAGGTCCAGTGAAATATTGGCTTTGAAACATTGTAGGCTAGGAAGTGTCATGGCTTAACCTCTATCCCTATCTAGAAAGGTAGTATCCTTCGCTTAATTGATTCGAAGAGGTTTGAACGGGCATCATCACTGAATTCTGCGACAAGAATGAAGTATGATAAGGACTATTAAAGTGAGTATATAATTTTCCCCCTTATGAAGGGGTTCCATGAAGAGGGTAGCCCAGACCATAAAACTAATTCTCCCCATATGAAACACCCGAGGATACATGAGGACCCTTCATGGGAAAATTGTTCGAAGGAACCAACATGGTGGACGAAGGATACAAAGAGGGGGTGTAGTAAGTAGAATAAGCATCGATTTGAGTATTTTCTCCTAAAAGAGTGTTTCTAGGACTAGATCCATAAGAGGGGAGGTTACAACCTCCCATCATGAAAGTTGGTTGAGGGACATGAATTATATCAAACAAAGACACAGGCATCGAGGCCATGGTGCCCCCAAATACAATGTTAGCATTCATATAAGTGGAACAGGGAGAGGATTGCAAGGGTGAAGGCATATCAATAGGAGAATGACTAGAGACCCAAGGCGCAGACTGAGTGCCATAGTTCATACCATTATGAAAAATGAAAGGATTGGTCCCCATGAAATGAGTAGGCATCATGGGGTGGGTAGCGGTAAATGATGGAGCCAAAGGAACTCCACTATCCATGATAATGAAATCTTAGTATAAACTCTTAAGGCCAACTAGTTATCAGAGAGCACACCAAAAGTCAAATGACCAATATGCATACAAACATGGTAAAGGGGCTGAGAGTGGCCTCCCTCCCTAAAGAAGGTATGTCTTTCCCAAGAGGGCCCTAAGACTCCCTGCTAAAGATTGGAGGTAACGAAATTAGTTATAAGGGCCCTCGTGGGATTAACAACCAGTCGATCAGATCCCCCTGTAGAGGTAATCTTCCATAAAGGCTGTGTGTTTTCTGAACCTTATCTGACCCAAGGTACCTATAGAATAACCCCTGTAAGTAACCTATGTGGCACCTAAGTCAAGAAAATAATAAACCAATATATAACCGATGCACATGTGAGCAGTCGTAAGTGTTACACATTATTTTCGTCATCCCTATGATCGTTAATGATGTAAACCTATCTGTTGCCTTCAGAGGGGTCACAGTGGCCTGAGTTCCTAAAGAGAGAAGGGAGAAGAACTTTTCCTGAG
>SNQJ01S0080902.1:72764-84226 GCA_010110895.2 Picea sitchensis | reverse complement strand
TCCTAAGTGTCTAAATATCCTAACAGTGAAAGGCGTTATAATGGAGTTATCTTATGGTAGCTAGTGTTTAGGAATGATGTAAATGACCATGTATGACATCTTAGAAAGTTTCGCGGAATTCCGTCTAGTCTAGATAGTTTTTTTTTAATTAATTAAAATTGCCTAAGGTTGGGTGATTTAATTAATTAATTTTAATTATTTTCGAGCAAATATTGTAAAAACTAGGTCCTTGGGCTTTTGTTAGGGGTATTTGTGCTCAAAAGAAATGGAAAGACACCCCCTACACCCTTGGACCAAGTTTTAGCTCAGTCAGACAACTTTTGCTAGGTGTTTGTCCACCAGGAGTCCCAGTCAGTCAAAACAACAATTTTAATTGCTAAGTCATGACATAGGAAAAATGTCATTTTGTAATTTTGAGCTAATGGGGTAAAGTAAAGGTGGAAAATGATGAGAAAGAGTTTTCCCAGCCTTTCCTAACCTTTTCCAACCCTCACATCACCCCCTCACCTAGCCATTAAGCAAAAACGTCACTTTCCCTAGAGTGGTGTGCCCCCCCTTCTAGAAAGTCTCCAAAAAATAAAAAATAAATAAAAAAATTAATGGGAGACTTATTCTATCCCTTGGTGTGCCTCCCTAGACCCTACAACTCATCATTTGACTTGTCAAAGCCTTGCCAACTCACTCCAACTCATTGCCACTTCATCCATCCATGCCAAAACCCTAACTTACCAAAACCCTAAAAGTGACTTTTCTTTGATGTGTGACACTTGTAACTCATCCAAGAGGGGTAGCTTTGCCTTCCCAAGTATAAATAGAACCCCTCCCTCACTCATTTTAAACCATATCTTGAGCTATTGTTATGCTACCCAATTCTTGCCCCATCTCTCTCTCTCATTTGTCCATCTTGCTCTCACTCCATTTTGCTCTTGAGAGTGTTGGAGCAACATGTTGTTGCAAGACTCTCCTCTTGAGTAATAGAAAGGCTTTGGAGGATTTGAAGAAACAAAGAGTATTCTTGTTGCTTCTTGCAACTATTGAGGTGATCTTGTTCTAGTTCTCTCTTGTGCATGCTTCAAGTTTATAGATCTAGAGTAGAAACTTCAAGCAAAGTCTTTTGCTGGGATAGATTTGTGGTAGTATTATCATAGATCTAGTGAAGTGTTTATTTGGGTATTGCAAAGTATTTTGTTTTACCATCTAGATCTACTCACATTCTATCTATTTTTGTAGTTTTTCTCACAAGATTTGCAGGTTTACCTCTAGGGTTTTGTTGGGATAGCCTCAAGGAATAGTCTACTCTCAAAGCCAACCTAAACTCCATTGTTTTTCAGATGTGATTTTTCTGCTCATTCATTCCATATTTCAGTTGCTAACAATCATACATAGGTCACTTTAAATCAACTTTTATTTGGATACTTGTATGTGAAAAATTTCTGCATAAAAACATAAATTTTTCTTGATTTGTTTGGTGTTGTGCAACATTTCCAGCAAACAATGGCTTGCTGGTTTTTGCAGGTTCTTACTAGGTTTAGGGGTTATGCTGCCCACTTTCGGTCACACAACACTTCAAAGGCATATCCTTTGATTGGGTAACGAAAATCACACTTTCCCTACCTCTTTCTAGCATTGTAAAGTCATTTTTTTGCTTCCAACCCCTTTGGCACAAAAAAGGAAGGCTTGCCTTCACCTTGTGCCATTGAGAGTGGTTTTTAGTTTTTGCTTTTCATTTCAAGTCATTTATTTCATTATTGCCTACACCTTGGGGGAGAGATTGGCACGGCCAACCCCCCAAAATCGTGAGGCTAGGTTAGTTGTGTGTGTTTTTAATATGCTCATGCTCATGGTTAAAATATTCTAGAAGTAGATCTCACACTCACATAACTAGATCTTAGCTTAAGCCCTTGAGGCATAAATTTACTTGCATGCTTTAAGTCTTCCAAGTTTCATTTCCTAGCACTTGTTCTTAATGCAATACACACATGGTTAAGTGATGATGGTTTAAAACAATCATTTTTCATTTGTAAGTAGCTTTATCTTCATAACATCTATCTTAATGCAATACACACATGGATAAATGGTGATGTTTTAAATCTTTTCCATTGACAAGCTGTTCTTGTCCTTTAAAGCACTCATTTCTTTTAAGCTTGCAAATATTTATGGTTAAGTGGATGGTGTAGGAGTAACTCTTTCATTTCAGCAATTCATTACTTGTTCTATATGTTTTTACATGCTTCAATCTTGTGATTTAGAACACATCTTTTGGCTGGATAAAGCTTCGGTTTTGGGCTTATTTCACTATTTTTAGGCAAGTAAAAGTCACCTAAACACTCTTAAACACCTTAAAATACTTAGTCTATAGGTATAATAACATACTAGACTTAATAGGGCACCTTAATTCACCATCTTCGCCATCTAAAACGAGGTTTGAGGAAGGCAACGGAAGGTGCTAGGCCGAGGGCGGTCTCACGACGTCCTTTCTGGGAGTACTCGAATCTTTAAGGTTGATCTGTGAAGCTAGGGTAGGCCTCGTTGCTTTACTTATTGAGCATCCAACAACCATTTGGTAATTGGGGGAGGAGAATTTTGGGTTGACACTTAGCTAGGAGTAATTCAAAATTTAATAATCTTTAAGTAACTCATTAATTCACTAAGCATTTGGACATCATTTTCTTTATTGGTATATCTAATGGTTGTTTAAGCAATACTTGCAAGCACTCTTCACTTTTAATTTTACATGCAAGTCTATTTCCTTTTGCTTTGTGGATTAATCATCTAAGTGTCATCTTTTATGTATTTTGGAGCACTTATTCTTTAAAGTATATCTCATTTATTAGTGTTCTTTATGGTGTGATCCCTCAAGAGATTGCACATCCTCTTTGGAGGCACTATCTTGTTGGGTCTTGAGTGTTGTGTATGCCATTGATAAGCAGTTCAATAGAGTAAGTGCTATTGGGGCATGCTTGGCTTGATGTGTTAATAATCTTCATGCTTTGAATATCTTTTCTGCACATACAAGCACGTGGTTAATAAGTCTTTTGTATCTTTTGTATCTTGTAGCTCCTAGACTTTTCTTATTGTAATTTTGTATCTTGTTGTATATCTCTTGTTCATAATTGTTGTAACATCTATCATTTCGTTTTTAGTTATAAGTACTTGTATCTAACATTGTTGTGGAATAGTTGTACTTATTTGTAATCTTTTGTAGTCATTTTGTAATCTAAACCCCTCAAACATTAGTTGACCCCTTTGCCCAATCTTAGGCACTAGTCTTAGTTGTCCTAGGAAAGGGCTTGCTTGTCATAAGTAAATCATTGCATCTTGCATTGCTGCCTTTGCATCATAGGTTAGTCTTTCCCCCCAACCTTGTAACTAACTAAAACCAAATCCTAGAACATAACGTTAATCACATCTAGTAACTAGGGTCTACCCCCCTTGGCTTCCCTAGGAGTAAGCCTAGAAGGAAGAGGTTCCAGTCAAAGTGACAGTGTGGGCTGTGAACCTAGGCATTGCGCCTCCAAGGACACACTAAGTGAGCTGGACTTTGCTCACATTTGCAAGTGTGTATAAGGACGACAACAGGCATCAAGCCCTTCAAAGATGAGGTATTGAGTGATGTTTCCCCCCTTGAAGTTTGTGATGTTCTTTTGGGCCAACCTTATTTATGGAAACGTCATGCTGTATATGAGTCTAGGCCTGGTAGTATTATTATTACTTTGGATAGGAAATTATACAAGATACCTGAGGTAGTCCCATCTATCGCCATTTCCTTGATCTCTGCCAAGCAATGCAGGAAGGTCATCTCTTAGACTGGGAAGTTTGTCTTCTTCGTGATTCAGGCTCAAAGTCAATGGAAGGTTGCATCCACATCCATGGCCTCCACGACAGGTCTCTCCACACAATAGAAGCAAGTGGATAAGGTCGTGGAAGAATACAAAGACATCTTCTCCTCACTCGCTAGGGTACCTCTGCATTGTCAGGTCAAGCACTCAATCGATCTGATCCCCGACACACTACTACTTAATGGGCCATTCTATCGCAACACTCTGTCAGAAAATGAGGAAATCAAGCGCCAGATCCAAGAGCTATTTGAAAAGGGGTACATCCGCCCAAGATCAACACCTTGTGGAAGCCCAATCGTGCTTGTGTAGAAGAAAGACATGACCTAGCGACTTTGCATTGATTATCGAGCCCTAAATAAAATCATAGTTAGGAATCGGTACCCAATTCCTTGAATTAAAGTTCTCCTTGACCAACTCAAGGGGGCTCAAGGGGGATAAATACTTTAGTGAGATTGATCTGAAGTCTGGCTACCACCAGGTCCCAATAGAGCAGATCGATACATGGAATACTGCCTTCAAGTCCAAAGAAGGTCTTTTTGAATGGTTGGTCATGCCCTTTGGCTTGATAAATGCCCCAACAACTTTCATGAGGATGATGGACGATATCTTGTGACCTTTCACCAATTCTTTTGTGGTGGTGTATTTGGATGACATCCTCATCTTCAACAAGAATTGGGCAGAACACTTGCAGCATATTCAACAGGTTTTGCACAGTCTGCGACAACACAAGCTATATGCAAACTTAAAAATGCTCCTTCGACATGAACAGGGTCTAGTACCTAGGCTACATTGTTTATGAGCATGGGGTGCATGTCGATCCAGCCAAGATCCAGGTCATTTGTGACTGACCAGCCCTGACCACACTCACTGAGCTTCGAAGCTTCTTAAGCCTTGCCAATTTCTATTGCAGGTTCGTGTTGGGATTCTCCCACATTGCATGGGCCCTTAGTCAACTGACCAGAGGCGGTGGCAAGGAAATATTCGTGTGGGGCTAGTCACAACAAAAAGCGTTCTAAGATTTGAAACAACGCTTATGCTCAGCCCTAGTGCTCTCATTAGCCGGCCTGCAACAACCTTTTCAGATTGAGACAGATGCTTCAGACTATGCTGTGGGCACAGTTCTCACTCAGCATGGACATCACGTGGCCTATCATAGTGAGACGTTATCAGATACTGTCCGTAAGTGCCCCACTTACGACAAAGAAATGTACTCCATTGTACAAGCCTGTCGCTAGTGGAGGCATTACATTCTCGGGAAGGAGACAGTCATCCACATTGATCATAAGCCTCTGTTGTTCATGCAGACACAGGGCAAATTGCAGAATGAACGCCATCAGAAGTGGTCCACATACTTGCAACAATTCCATCTCAACATCAAGTATAAGATAGGGAGCACCAACTATGTCGTTGACTGCCTCAACCGACCTCCAGTTGTCACACTAACCACAATGCTACACTCCTGCGGACATGAGACCTCCAGATGGCCCCAACTCTACAAGAGAGATCCTGACTTCGCCACTACCTACCATATGTTGGGAACAAATACATTTGTCACTGATTTTCATCTGCAGGATGGGTTGTTGTGCCATCTGGGCCATCTTTGCGTTCCATCAAGCGAGCAAGCGAAGTTGATTTGGGAATCTCACTATAGTCGAGTGGTGGGACACTTCGGTGTAGAAAAGACAGTGGCAGTGCTGCAACAACATTTCTATTGGCCGAAACTCCGACAAGATTTCAACAAGTATATCAGGTCCTGCACGACCTGCGCCATTGCCAAATCGGCCATTAAGAAACAAGGCATGTACACCCCTCTACCTACTCCCGACAGGCCCCGGGAATCCATCTCGATGGACTACATGTTGGACCTTCCTTCAACCAAGCAGGGAAATGACTGTGTTTTCGTGGTTGTTGATCGATTTTCCAAGATGGTGATTTTGGTCGCCTGCAAAAATAGCATCACAACAGAGGCCACTACCAAGCTCTTCTTCGAACGAGTGTGGATTCATTTTGGGCTACCACAAACCATCGTCTCCGATCGAGATAGCTGGTTCTTCAACACATTCTGGTCGAGCCTTTGGTCACGGCTGGACACCAAGCTCACCAAATCCACGACCTTCCACCCCCAAACGTATGGCCAAATCGAGGTCGTCAACAAGATGATCGTGCATATCTTGCGCAGGTACAATTCCAAGCATCTGCGCACATGGGATGAGAGTCTTCCCTATGTTCAACACAGTTACAACAGAGCCATACATAGCTCAACCGGCCATAGCCCCTTTCAGGTGGGGTTGGGATTTCAACCATTGGGTCCCATGGATTATGCACTACCCCTTGTGTTCACACATGCAGAATCGTCACATGCGCAAACCGAAGCCGACAAAGCCACCCAGTTCATTGAACGAATCCAACACATCCGCCAACAGGTTCCAGATATTTTGCAAAAGTCCAATGCCAAGTAAAAGCAATGCCATGATCAACATCGGGTGCCACACAAGTTTCAGGTGGGAGATAAAGTTTGGTTCCACTTGCAGAAAGAACGCCTTACAGGACCCCATCGAAAGCTTCGTCCACTTCGCTATGGACCTTACACCATCACCAAGGCTGTGGGTGACAATGCTTTTGAGCTCAACATTCCCCCCTTCCTTGGCTTGCACCTAGTGTTTAATGTGGACCTCCTTCGGTCATACTTTCCACCCTTATTGGACACCTCAGAGATAGCAGAACAATTAACACTGACAGAGCTCAACCCTGACTGCATGGAACATGAATCCAGTGATCGGATCGTGGACACACAAGTCAAGGGCACTCGCCAACAGAAGCTTCAGCTTTATCGGGTTTTGAACCAAGGCAAGTGGCTCACCCGGGGCCAAATTCAGCAGAAATTTCCTCATCTGATGGGGGAACTCAACACAATGGAGACCATTGCTTCCTAAGGAGGGTCCAGGGAGTATTGATCCAGGTGGATATCGGTGGCCACCCACCTCTTCCAATTGGCTCACATACAACTTTCATCTTGGCAGTTACAGTTTTCCTCTTGGCAATATTTTTCTAGCTTTTCGAGTCCTAAACTTTCGGGGCCGTTTTGAGGCCCTAAACAACGTTTTTTGGGCAGGCCACAGTCACATTATAAATAAAGTCAGAGTGTGACAACATAATGTGTAGTCTTCGAATAGACCTTTCCAACGGGCTATTGTGCGCCTAAAATGGAGATTGTATGCAAAAGTTACGACCCTGGGAAGTTGATGTACCAACTTACCCCATCGGGGCCCACATGACTTGGCGCTTCATCTCTTAGGGTTAGGTTTTTGGATGTCTAGGGTTTTCTGTTTACTTCTTGATGCTAAAATGGCCTGGAGGTCTCATTGTAAGGTGCTCAGACGAATGCGCATAGCTGCCACATCTCTTCTCAAAGATTAGCTACCACCATTTGAGCAAGATTGTTTTCATTTTGCATTTTACAGTTTCAACAGATTTCTTTATTGAATAGAAGTTAAGTTCCACTGTATCTCTGTTATTGTTCTTTGTATATCTATGTTAATGGTATAGATCTGTGTTTCATTTCGTTCTGCTCATAAATCTGGATCAAATAAGGAACCAAATGAATCCCACAAAAGATATAACACATGAAATACAAAGGATCCAATTACTTAATGATATGATGCTTTAAAATGATTAGTCCTTAGTGAAGTGAACATATATCATATCAGTCCACTTAGATGCATAAGACAATGAAGAAATATGTGGATTAAACTCAAATCTGGTTTATTATATGTTTTAGAGGCAAATTTCTAGATTTCAGCCTTAGTGGTGAAAACTACTTTCTCAATCTCTTGAATAATGTGATGTTAAGCTAGAAGAGATAAGTTACAAATCCAAATTAATGATATGCAAGAGTAAATTCCAGATTGTAAACTACTAATTATCAACCCAAGTAAATGATAAAACCTTTAAGAAATGAACTGAGGTTTAAGCAATAATTTGGTAAATGAAATGTTCAACTTGTAATAAACCCAAATTATGATCTAAAAAAACAATTTCAAGAGAAAGATAAACGACGGGAGATGCTGAAATTTGCAGTAAAACACAACTTGATGAAAATATATGAAAAGTTAAGAATAATTTCAAGTTTGTGTTTTAATGAAGACACGACCAATAATCTCATTTATGGAATTTAAATGTAAGTTTCATATTTGTATTTAGAGTGAAATCAACCCAAAGACAAGATAAACACTTTAACTGAACGCTTGGGGTTAGATTACTATTAAGAATTGAAGGATACTCAATAAAGAAACTTTCCAATATACTTGAAATAAGTCTAAAATGAAAGATTATCAATGTAATAAATAATAGACTTAAATGAAAAGGTAAATCCAACTTGTGCTCTTGAAATGTTACTTTGGATTTACTTGGGTTAATCAAATATTTCCTTAAGTGAAAGATAAGCAAATTGCAATAACTCAAGGAAAATTCACAATCAGAAATTGAAATGAACCTTTAAAAGATTACTTCTAAATTGTGAAAATTTATCAAGTCTTTACTAAGATCTAATTAGAATGAATAAAACAAGACTTGAATCTTATGTAAGTATGATTCTTATGTATTTTGAGACAATTTCCAGATTACAAAAAATATGTAAATTACTCAAAGGTCAAGGATAAAACTTGAAATTGCTAGATCTGGGGCAAAATTGCAATTAGGTTTTTTCAAGATAATAAATTTTAAAGCAAAACCCTAATTGAACTAAGTATAGGAAACAAATGTTTTTGAAATTAAAACAACTAGACTTGGAATGAAATCTAATCTATAGATATTCAATCAATTTTCTTTAGACTTCAAATAAACAAAAAGTAATTTTTTTTGG
Organism: Picea sitchensis; assembly: GCA_010110895.2. Lineage (NCBI taxonomy): Eukaryota > Viridiplantae > Streptophyta > Pinopsida > Pinales > Pinaceae > Picea > Picea sitchensis. Next base: position 75,526 of record SNQJ01S0080902.1, on the reverse strand, counting down.
ATTTTTAATATATTGGTGGTTGATGGGAGAAGACAACTACCTAGTCCTAGGCTTAATGGGTTCAAGAAGAAGAAGTTATCCTAAATAACCCATTTTCTTAATGGATTAGAGAAAAGGAAGCCAGGGCTATGAAAACTCAATAGCCTCCTCTCTAATCTAGATGAAAATAGAAACCAAGACCCTACAAGGAAGTGGTCCTCGAAGGATCACCTTCAATTAGCAAAACCAACTTTAATCTAGTAATTGAAACTAATTACCTTGCTAGAGTTCCTAAATGATAGATAAAGAAAGCAATTAATAAACAACCACTAACTAACAAAGGAAGAAAGGGGAGGAGTTACCTCACATGCAATGTTCCTTCCAAGTGGTAGTGTTTACCCTTCAAATGGATCAATTTGCTAGTTTGAGCTATGTAAGAGACTTGATATCCACATCCAATCTTGCAAGCACAAAAATAAAGCCAAGGAAGAAGAACTTGAACCAACACGAAGTCGCCTCAGTAGATTTTCAACAATGTATTCTCTAATATTCTAGTCAACAAGAAGAAATGGTGTGAGGGGGACTCTCTTTTATAGAGAAGAGGCTCAACAACCCTTTTATTAAAATAGGATTTTTCTCAGAATATCTAGCCTAGGAGATCATAAAAAAGACTTATCCTCCCATTAACACGAGGATAAGGTCAAAAATACATAAGCTAGCCAAGTAGTTGTGCCACATGTACAAGATTCTTCAAATAGAAAGGATGTTCCACCCAAAATAGGAAGAATAGGAACAAAGGGGGCCAAGATTCCTCCATAATGCATGGTAACCACCTCAACGACCTCCTCAAAGGTAGATTGATCCAAGAAATGAGCAAACAACTAGAAGAGAAAGAGATCTAGGCCACACCTGTGGCACATGGGTGTCTCTAAGAGGGATGACTCATTCAAAATAACATAAAATGGTCACAAGTGAGTCCTCCAAAGTATAAAAACCTCCCAAGTCCATGCTAGCCACCTCCCCCAAGTCAAGGAGGGTCAAAACAAGCCACACGTGCCAAGTATAAGCTCCAACAGTCTAATGATGTGATCTCCAAGGTGAATGGCTCCTCTTGAAATGTGACATGTGCCTCCAAATATGAAGATAAGGTGGAACACCCTATGCAAGATGATGTGGCATGATGTGAAAATCCCACGTGCAAGAAGAATCATCTAAGAAAGCTCAAGGCGTTGGAGAGAGGGGCCTTCCAAGCTCTCCATGTATACAAATATGTAGAGGCCCCTCATGACGTGGTTTTACGTGATCACAAGTGCCAAATACATGTCATAAGACCCAAAAGTGCTAGGTAGAAAATCACTTAGGCCAAAGTGTGACAAATACACAAGTAGATCCATGCTTAGGCTAAAGGAAGTGTGCTTTCTAGGTATGATAACCTTTACAATAATGTTAGACACGTAATCCTTGGGATTGTGTTATTGTAATTTGTAATCATAATGTAAATATGAAGAGACATAGATGATAGCAAGATTCATTCATTAAGGAAGACCAATAGTCATTCTCATTATATTTATTCACCTTTCATGTCAATGCAATACACATAAGCTTGGAGTTACGTTTTTTGCCAATGCCTGGCCCGATAGTGGTATCAGAGTGCAGGTTAACTCCATGATTTCCCTTGGTGTTTTCTTCCTTCCCCGCGTGCAGAAAACGCCTCTTGACCCATGACCGTCCATTTGTTGATTTGTTGATCGATTCCTACCACTGCACACCAAGTGCACTCCACACCCTCAATGCATGCCTATGTGGTTAGCCTCACCGTCCATCTTGGCATATCGCTCTCATCTGGTCTACTCTGCCACTCCGACGCGCAAAACCCTAGCTACATATTCCTCACTCACTCCTCAACGCTGAACATGGACCTGTTATCCCCTATCCTAGGGATAACTAAGGGGATTATGTCTCGAGGCTCACAGGGCCTAGACATGGAGTACCGAGAGCCATATGACTTGAGCTTGGCCCTGGAGGGCCCATCTTTTCTTCAACGCCTCCTATCTATCAGCAACAACAACATCCATCCCATCGACCTGATTCTGAAGTAGCAGTGGGTCTTGCTCCATGAGGTAATGAGTCCGGGTATCATGGTATGTGTCACTCTGATTTTTGAATCATTTGAATATGTGCACTAAACTCTCTTTTGTTTCATGACGTTTGCTTGGAAATTATGCTCTTTAACTTGTTTATACCTGGGGGGGATGACAGAGTGCCCTAGTAAGTTGGTTCCCTTAGGGATGAGTTGCCACTAGGTGGATCTATGAAAGGTCATCATCCATTCCTTCCATACTTACCAATTTTCATCATTGTCCCTCTTATCTTTCCCCTACCTTGGTTCGCGAATTGGGTTTCCCAAGCTAGTAAGGGTTGTACCTTGCCTTGTGGGAAGAAGGGGCTAAAGGCCTAGAGGGTAAAAGTAGATGGCAAAAGTTAAAAGCCAAAATGAAACCTTGAGATGTTTCACACAGGGATTCCCGAGAAAGCAATAAATGACTTCTCAGCAAGAAAAGGGGACCTGAAAAATAAAATAAAACTCAATACACTGCCATTCATTTGGTCACCAAACCAGGGTAGTGGCTCTTGGTGGTGTTATCCCCTAGCCTAGGGATAACTAAGGAGATTATGTCTCGAGGCCCATAGGTCCTAGACATGGAGTACCGAGAGCTAGATCGACTTGAGCATGGCCCTGGAGGGCCCATCCTTTTCTTCTTTAGCACCTCCACTTTGTCAGC
>SNQJ01S0080902.1:49303-68567 GCA_010110895.2 Picea sitchensis | reverse complement strand
ACATATTCTAGTTGTCCTTGTTTTGTCTCGCAAACAGGTGCATCAGCAGTGGTTATATCTTTGTGACTATCTCTTCTTGGGCATCAATCTGTGGAAGGGTTTTTCCTTGACTTGGCCTTTATCCATTAGCCTTCCTTTATCCATATTGATTTAGGGACGTCTCCCTTGGTTTTGCCCTCCTAAATAGAAAGAGCCCCCCATCGAGGTGACAGTGGGTGGGGAAGCTCCTGTTACGCCGGTTTCAAGCCCTGACTCAAGCCCTTGGAACTATCCTACAAACCGTGCGATAACAGTTCCCATAGGGTTTGAGTTGCCACTAGGGGGGTTAATGAAAGGTCATCGTATGTTCCCACCATACTTACCACTTTTCATCTTTTTCTCGCTCATCCATCCCATACACTGGTTCGAGCATTGGGTTGGCCAAACTATCCAAGGGTTGTACCTTACCTTGTGGGAAGAAGGGGCTGAAGGCCCATCGGGTAAAAGTAGCTGGCAAAATACACTGGTTCGAGCATTGGGTTGGCCAAACTATCCAAGGGTTGTACCTTACCTTGTGGGAAGAAGGGGCTGAAGGCCCATCGGGTAAAAGTAGCTGGCAAAATACATAAGCCAAAAGAATGAAACCTTGAGATGCTTCGCCCAGGGATCCCCGAGAAAGCAATAAAAGTCTTCTCAGCAAGAAACAGAGGGACCCATAAAAGATAATAAATCAAGACCTAGTTGGAGGATAGGGGGTCTCATCACGAGCCAGCCTATTAGGTCCATGGGCATGCAACAGTATGACACTACCATTTAGCTGGTCACCACGTCGGGGTAGTGGCTCTTGGTGGCACAACCAAGAGAAAGGGGGTCTCATCCCAAGCCATCCTTCTCATTTCCGTGAAATGCTTGTGGGTAACATTGCCACCAATGGTTACCATGCCAGGGCAGTGTCCCCCAACTAGTCTCTTGAAAGAAAAAAAAATAAGAATAAAATATATAAGGCATGAATGGGCTTGGAAACATTTGCATCCATGACAAGGTGTAGCTCACCCTCTTCAGAGGCACCCACAGGTAAGCCATACATTTCCCTGATTATCACTGCACCCATTGCCAAGACATCCCTTACCACCTTATCCACTTACATGGCCTGGATTTGATTTCACCCGGAAACATCCCACATCCAATGAGCACTAGCCTAATAGGACATCCTAGTGTCCCCTCCAAACTTGGCTTGTAGAATAGCATAACGTCTTTGAGCACTTGTTCGGGTAAAAGGGGTTTCATGCACATGTTTAAATAACTTGATGGTTAGATGTGATTGACATTGCTATGATCCTTGTGACTTATGAGCCCATGGAGGGCGTATTTTTTGATGTTACAGGGCCACACCCGATGGATAGGCACATATGGGGAGATGATTAGTTCGGACCTCCATGGGGCTAAAATCTACAACCATTAATTGCAGCATTAAAAGCTCATAAAAGAAATTGAAAAGGCTGATTAATACATTGTCTTGTTTGCTTCTAATAAATGCTAGTATTATGATTTCAATTGTTGATGATTTTAAGTCATTTTGAAGCCATTTTAAGGCATGTAATGTGAAGTATTGCATCATCAATATTTGCTGTTATAATTTTCTGTTTACTTCATCATTATCAGCGAATTGCTTCATTTGAGAAAGTCTATGGTTTTATGAAGTGCTAACCAACAATTGTACTTGCAAATATATATAGTTTCTTGTTGCTTTGTTCCGAGTAGGTACACTTTAATATATTATCATTTCATTGGTTATAAAACCAGGACTTTTTGATCGGTAGTGACTTGTGAGAGGGGATCTTTTAATTATCCATTTTGACCTTGCCTTCTCAAACGCCCAGGTCACCGGGGACGTCTCCCCTGGGCCTACCACCCTAAATAGAAAGAGGAATCCTATTGAGGTGACAGTGATAGGATACCCTCAAGTTACGCCAATTTGCTGTCCTTTTACCTTTCCTCTATCAAAGCACAAATTGCGCGATAACATTTTGGCACCGTTGCTGGGGAACACTGAGTCAATTGTCCTCAAGAAGACACTTTTCAATAAGCCTTTCCTCAAAAGCCTTTATTTTGCAAAGCTTACCTGGCGACTCCACTGAGGGTGATCCCCTCATCCCTTTGATAGTTTCAAGAAAATTATCCGGCGACTCCACTAACCTTTTCCTAGGTGCCACCTTACTCTCAATTCTGTGATATTTCCAAGTTATGGGATCATGGCGTCCTGGGAACAAGTGTATCCGACTATTGATTTCAAAAGTCTTCAAGGATACTTGACTTGTTTTGATACTATTGCCGTCTTAATACACACTTGCAAACGTGAGCAAAGTCCAGCTCACTTAGTGTGTCCTTGGAGGCACAATGCCTAGGTTCACTGCCCACACTATCACCTTGACTGGAACCTCTTCCTTCTTGGCTTACTCCTAGGGAAGCCAAGGGGGGTAGACCCTAGTTACTAGATGTGATTTAACTTTAAAATTCTAGGAGTTGGTTTTAATTTGTTAAAAGGCTTGGGGGAATACTAGCCTAAGATGCTAAGGCAGCAAATGCAAAGTGCAAGATTAACTAAATGACAAGCAACCCTTTCCCTAAGTCAATTATGACTAGTGCCTAAGGTTGGGCAAGGGGTCAACTAAGTTTGAGGGTGTTCAATTACCAAAATATTACAAGTCAAAATATTAGAACTATCCCACAAACTAAAGATTGCAACTACTTATACAATGAAAGACAAATATTACAAAGATACAAGATGATACACAAGGTACAAATTAACAAGATATACAATGATGCCAAAATGTGCAAGCTTAGGAAATATTCAAATTGAGATCAATCACATAAGCCAAGCATGCCCCAATAGCGCTTACTCTATTGGACTGCTTTTCAATGGCAACCACTAAAGTACTCAAGATTCAAGAAGATGATGCCTCCCTAAGTGGGATACTCAACTTCTTCTTGAATCACACCATAAAAGCATAAACAAAAGATATGAATAAGTTTGGAAAATTCAAATGCTCATGAAAGTTTAAAACATTTAGAAAGACAACCCATAAGATTGCATTAGAGATTTGTAAACATGAAAGTGCTTGCAATGTGTGTTCCTAAACATTCACCTAAGATCCCCCAACACACTCGGATTATCTATGCAACTAAGTGGTTAGGAGTTTCTTAAAAATTAAGTAAATTTTATTTTTCCCTCCCCCTAACTATGTTTGGAGCCTTAAACCTCCTCCTCCTATAGCCAAATAGCTGCCGGGTGCTTAAGATAGTAAGGCAACGAGGCCCACCCTAGCTTCCATGGTCAGCCCTGACAGTAAGAGTACTTCCCGGAGAGGACACCCACATGGAGCGCCACGGGACGGTCCCCCGCCACTACCCTCCGTTGTTTTCCTCGAACCCGTTTTAGATGGTGGAGATGGTTGAATTAAGCTATCCTAAGTTGTCTGAAAGGTTATGATGACTCGCGGGTGAGTCTTTAGGTGTGTTTGGAGTGTTTTAGAAGTGTTTTAAGTGTCCGAAAAGTGTGATTTAGGCCCAAAACCGAAAATGCAAAGTGCTTGAAATGATGTGTTGTATAAGTAAATATTTAACCCATAAACATAAGATAACATGAATGTAAAAGCTCATAAGATAAACATTATTAACATGGCATCCCATTCATCATCATGATATATAACTTTGCAAAAAGAGAAAGGCAAGAACAACTTGCCGAATGATAATAAAAATAGAACTTAAGACTTAATCATTCATTCACATGTATGCTAGCTCATTGAAAAAGATGTGCTTGAAAATGAAATACTTGGCAAGAATTAAAAGAACTAGATCCTAAACCATCAAGTGATTCACATATGCTTGAAAAAGATAAATGGCCAAATGACTTAAGAAATCAATGAATTGCACCACTTAAGATAGATTCTAAAGCATTAAACCATAAGACATGACATCATAGGCATATATGAAAGAAATAGCATACAAGAAAATGAGATGATAGATGTGTGATGACTACACTAGATAATTTTAAACCATAATAACATGTAGATCATCAAAAGCATTATTATCAACTAGCCTCACGATTTTGGGGATTATTTTCCCAAGGTGTAGGCAATATTAGCTTAACAATAGAAATGAAATAGAAATAATAGAACAAACCACTCACAATGGCCAAGGTGGAGGTAAGCCTACCATTGTTGGCCAAAGAGGGTTGGAAAATAAAAATGAGATTATTATTATTAAGTGGCCACACTACCTTGTCTTGTAGACAAGTGGGGCCAAACAAATAAAAAAATGAACTTGAAAGCAAATCTAAGCTAGCCCAACGATATTGGGGGGTTGGCTTGGCCAATCACACACCCAAGATGTAGGCAATGTATTATTAGTATTGAATGATACAAAAAGTGTTGAAATGAAAGCAATAAAATGAAATTTACAAGAGAGAAAGTAAGAGATTCGTTACCCAACCAATGGAGACCCTTGGGGATGTTTTGAGAGTGAATTTTGGCAGCGTTTCCCCTTGTCCCTGGTAAGAATCTGTAAAAAACAGCAAGCAAAAGCTTGCTGGAAATGCTGCAAAACACACAAAAGTCAAGAAAATTTTCTGTTTTTACACAGAAAATTTTCACATGAAATCTCCAAGTGAAATATAGAAATTTTTGACCTATCTAAGATATGTTAGCTACAACGATATGATGTGAATGAATAGAAATAAACTAGATCCAAATCAAAAGCAAGGAGTTTATGAAAGCTTTGGTTGGAAACCCCTCTAAAGTCTTTTCCAACCAACTCCTTTGAGGAAAATCTGCACACTCAAGCAAGACGTGAGGCCAAAAATAGCATAATATGATAGAATAGATTAGTAAAATGAAGTACTTCACAATGCTAACTACCCTACATATATAGATCAACAACACTAATGTCAAATGATCTACCCAAACAAACTAATTTGCTCAAGAAACTAGTCAAAAACTCACAAAATGCAAAGGAACAAGATCATCTCATGTGCAAAAGACAAATCTGATTACTCTAGATTGATCCAAAATCCTCCAAAGCTTTTTATTGAATCCAAAAGGGAGAGCCTTGCAGCAACTAATTGCTCCAATGCTCTCAAGAGACAATGAGTGAATATGAGATGGCAAGAGCAAGATGGATGGGGCGAAAATCCTGTAGCATAACTTTAGCTCAAAGAATGGTGAAGAAAATGAGTGAGGAGGGGTTTCTTTTATACCTCAAGAGGCAAGGTGAAGGCACTTTGATGAGTGCCAAGTGTCAAATCCCAAGCAAGAGAGTGAATCTCAAGAAGGGGGGCGCACTTAGCTTAGGGTTTTAGCTTGTTGAGTGTGAGGATTGATGAGTTGAAGCGTGGGGACCATCTAAAGGTGATGTCTTAGGCTAGGGGGGGTGCACTAGGTATGAGAAGGGGGGCCACAACTAAATTTAGTTGAGTTTCTAAAGTTTATGTGGGAAAGGGGGGCGCAAATCCCCCTAGGGACGTGAGGTAGAGTGAGAGGGGGTTGTGTTAGGGGGTGTAAAAGGTTATGAGGTGGGTAAGTTGGGTTGGGTAGGTTAGGAATGTCCATCTTAGCTCTTTTTCACCTTCACATAGACCCATTAACTCTATTTACAAAATTTCACTTAGCAATTAAAATTGCTGTTTTGATTGACCGACACTTCGGGTGGACAAATGCATAGCAAAATTTGTCCGACTGAGCTGAAACTTGGTCCATGGGTGTAGGGGGTGCCATTCCATTTCTTTTGAGTACAAATACCCCTATCAAAAGCCCAAAGATCCAGTTTTTACAATATTTGCTCAAAAACATTTAATTAATTAAATAATTAAAATTTCAACCTTAGGAAAATTAATTAAATTTAATTAATTAAAAAAAACCTATCTAGACTCGACGAAATTCCGTGAAACTTTCTACAATGTTTAACATGGTCATTTACATCATTCCTAAACAATAGCTACCAAAGGATGAGACCATTAGAACGTCGTTCACCACTTTGGAGGAATTATTGCAAGTGTGAGGGAAAAACTCATGGGAAATCAACTAGGCTGAAAAGCCTAGTTGACAACCTGAGGATAAAAAACTCTCGGTGAAAGGAACTCTACCAATGAAAACATCCCAAGGTACCTGACCTAACTATGATCCATGCGGACTTATTACATTATTAACCCACGCAGGGGTGCGGAAATTTCGTTTACAAAATTTTGCGCTGGAGGCATAAAATGCCCAAGTAAAACCAAAATGTCTTCAACATACTTGCATCTGATGATACATATCTTCATGGCACATGGAGTTGACCCCCTAGTTGAATAGGTGGTCAACAGATACAAAATGGTCAAGCAACCCTCTAAGATTTGAAGGGGGCCTCCCAATTCCTCACGTTGTAGAATTTTTGAAGTATATAAGAGAGATAGAATTGGGAGGGGAGGATGTTCTGGTAAAATTATTCATACTCTCTCTACCATCCTTTTTGCAAGATTGGTTTAAAGGTTGTTGCGAAGATAGGGGTATATCATCTTTCGTACACCTCATCAGTAGGTTTATTGACTTTGTCAAACCACATTGCCAAACGTATGAAGATGCCCTTCAAAATCTCACAATAGCCTTAGAGGACGAAGGATTCACCACTGAGATTGTAGAAGATCTCAGGGATGTATATCATGCTCAATACCAAGAACCTTTTGATATGAAAGAAGAGATTTATGGAGGAAATTGTCAACCCCTTGAAGAGGAGCAGGATTTCTCCCATGATTCGATAGAGTGCAGTCAAACGAGAGAAGTGAATTATGAGGATGAAGCACTGGTAATTGCTCCTCCATTCGACGAAGCTCTCCAAGATCCTATCTCTCTTGCACAAGATGAAGAGAATGAGGTGAGTCATTCTCCTTTCCAATTTTTTGATGATACCTTATTCTATGATTCAGACAGTGAAGAAGAAATGGAACCCTTGGACAAGCTAGAAGATGTAGAGGCAAGTCTTCCATTTGATGAAGATATCCAAATCCTTGAAGCTCCTGCATAGGAAGAAGTAAGCAAGGTGAGTTACTTCCCTTTCCAAATTTTTAATGATTCTCTAGCTTATGATGTGGAAAGTGAAGAAGTGTTGGATGTTCTAACCCTTTCATGTTATGATGAAGATGTTGACTTTGTTGATAATATTGATGAATTCATACATGTCGGGAAGCGTAAATGGGATGCGATTGGATATGATGGGGATCCCATTTACGACATTGAGGGTCGTTTCCAAAAGTTGCCTTTACCTTCATCACATGAAGTTACTAATAAACTTGACAATTGGCAACAAGGAGATGGTGTGATTACAAACCTGTTTCAGACACCCAAGGATGACCTGGTGCTATATTCTCCTAATGAATTTTGGTCATACCTTGAGGATTTTGATGATTATTCCTCTGAGCACTTGGATTTATTCCATGAAGAAGATTATCAACCACCGATGTGCTCATATCTTGATAGGAGTAAGGACATCGTTTGCCCGAAGAAGGATCCTTGTGATAATGTTCTCCAACCACCTTCGATTACTTTATCTTGCTGTGTCATTAAAGGTGTAGTTGGGAAGTATGTATTTTGTATTTAGTTTCCTCTGAGGCAAACCCTAGAGTTCAAGGGTAGGTTGAATACCTCAAGAAGAAGTTCGTCATCTCAGTCTTTCAGCCTTCCCTTAAGAGTTTGTCAATCATCTTCTAGGTCCTAGCCAGTCCTTTCCTAGGCTTCAGATTGTGAAGACATCCAAGGTAGCCGACTTTCAGACCCTTTGAGTCAGTCTTTTGAACCTTTGACTTTTCACGATCCCTTCCTGAAATGGATTGAGCACTTTCTTGAGAGAATGACTTGGAGCCATTTTGTACCTCCCACCTACCTCCATGAACCAGAACTTATGATTTTCGATGATACAATACATTCTCTAACTCATTTTATTTTTGTGCTTAACTTATCACTGTTTTGTTTTATGATGAAGCACAGATGCAGGTATTGTGAGACATTGCTAGGGTGGTTTCATTGGCTATTTGACTACACCTAGCATTCACCCAACAGGTAAGTCGAGGTAAGTAGGTAGGCATTTGCATTCATTGTATATACCATTTGCATTTCATGCCAGAGTAGTTGTATTTCCATTTGTATATATGCTTGTTTATTTTCATTTACTGTACCATATATGAGCTGGGGGCGATATCACCACCCCAAATGATCACTAATAGTCTTATGTTGAGATCAAGCAGGTCGGAGGTTATGCCAGAGATGATGAGGTTCTCATGCACTCTACGGTGAGCACATGTCCCCGAGTTGGAGCCAGATGTTATCCCCTAGCCTAGGGATAACTAAGGAGATTATGTCTCGAGGCCCACAGGTCCTAGACATGGAGTACCGAGAGCCAAATCAACTTGAGCATGGCTCTGGAGGGCCCATCATTTTCTTATTCAGCGCCTCCACTTTGTTAGCAGCAACAACATCCATCACATCGGCCTGGTCTTGCAGCAGAAATGGGTCTTGCTCCATGAGGTAATGAGCCCAGGTATCATGGTATGTGTCACTCTGATTCTCAAAACATTTGAATATGTGCATTTAATTCTTTTTGCTTCTAATGTGTGCTTGGACCTTATGCCTTTCCACTTGACCACACCTGGGGGGAATGACAGGTTGCCCTAGTAAGGTGGTTCCCATAGGGTTTGAGTTGCCACTGGGGGGATTCATGAAAGGTCATCATCTGTTCCCACCATACTTACCACTTTTCATCTTTTTCCTGCTCATCCATCCCATACATTGGTCCGGGCATTGGGTTGGCCAAACTATCCAAGGGTTGTACCTTACCTTGTGGGAAGAAGGGGCTAAAATCCTAGAGGGTAAAAGTAGCTGGAAAAAGATAAAAGCCAAAAGAATGAAACCTTGAGATGCTTCGCCCAGGGATCCCCGAGAAAGCAATAAAAGGCTTCTCAGCAAGAAACAGAGTGACCCATAAAAAATAATAAATCAAGACCTAGTTGGAGGATAGGGAGTCTCATCACGAGCTAGCCTTTTAGGTCCATGGGCACGTAGTGGTTTGACACTACCATTTAGCTGGTCACCACGATAGGGTAGTGGCTCTTGGTGGCACAACCAAGAGAAAAGGGGTCTCATCACGAGCCAACCTTCTCATTTCTATGAAATGCTTGTGGGTAACATTGCCACCAGTGGTTACCACGCCAGGGCAGTGTCCCCCAACTAGTCTCTTGAAAGAAAAAACAATAAGAATAAAAGATAAAAGGCATGAATGGGCTTGGAAACATTTGCATCCATGACAAGGTGCAACTCACCCTCTTCAAAGGCACCCACAGCTAAGCCATACATTTCCCTGATTATCACTGCACCCATTGCCCAAACATCCCTTACCACCTCATCCACTTACATGGCTTGGATTTGACTTCACCCGGAAACATCCCACATCCAATGAGCACTAGCCCAATAGGACATCCTAGTGTCCCCTCCAAACTTGGCTTGTAGAATAGCATAACGTCTTTGAGCACTTGTCTGGGTAAAAGGGGTTTCATGCACATGTTTAAATAACTTGATGGTTAGATGTGATTGACATTGCTATGATCCCTGTGACTTATGAGCCCATGGAGGGCGTATTTGTTGATGTTGCAGGGCCACACCCGATGGACAGGTACATATGGGGAGATGATTAGTTCGGACCTCCATGGGGCTAAAATCCCACCAGATGGATGTTGAGATCCCAGCCAGGGGCAGAGACAGATCATGTGTTTGCACCGGAGAGAGAGGAGGACGTTCCACCAGGGACAGCCTGGCAGGCCTGGACCCAGGGGTTTCTTGCCCTTTTCACCATGATGTAGGCCTTGGAAGGCCCATGACATCACCCAAGTCACCCAACGTTTTGGATACTTTGGAGGCAGTTGTGTGCCAAGTGGCACGTGTGGCAGGATCCTGAGGCCCAAGGATGCCAAACGTTTTTCTCTAGGAGGCCAACGTTGCCTTAAAAGGGCCTAACGTCACCCTAAAAGGGCATGACATCATCTTTACAGCTTGATTTAGGGTTTATTTATGACATTTAATGTAAGAACTGAATATTATGTGTAGCTGGCCATGTTGGCCTTTTTGACCTAATTTTGGTCATTGTAACTGTATAAATAAGGGGAAAATCACTCTTATTTTTCATCATCTTTAACTCACACTTGTGAAGACTGAAATTTGCACCCTCTCTAGGGTTTCTTGGCTGAAATTTTAGGTGCACTTGTTGAGGAAGGCTAAATCTTGGAGTATTTTGGCAAGTTTCTTGGTGGATGTGTTCAACTAGGGTTTTTCTTGATGATTCTTGATGTATGTAAGTGATTTTTCTGCAATTCTTCTTAATTGAATGGTTATAGTCTTATTTATCTTGCATTTACATTCAAGATTATGAAATTGCTTGATTAAACCCTAGGAAGACTAGCACATGTTATTGTCCTAGCTTTAAAAGCCTTCACCTACTAGATCTTGTCAAAAGGCCATTTTTCTTGAAGCATTTGCTAGGGTCTTGCCATTGCAACACCCTAGTCGTACTTGCTTCATCTTAGCCGATTTTGCTTCATCATTGAGTTAAAGAGGGAGGAAATCTACTAAGGCCTAGGGTTACCTACAACTTAGTAGCTAGTTTCCCCTAGGGTTTGATAATTGGAGCCTTGGGTTACCAACACTCCAATCTATCAATCTCTCTTGTCTTTGACTCCCCTATTTTCATTATTTCTCTTCAACATTTGCTGCCACATCATTGACTCCATTTGCCCTAAAGAACTAGTCTAAGTCCTCTTTTGAGTAATTGATCAAAACAACCATCAAAACTTATACTTTGAGCTCCCTACTAACCATTTCTAACACTAGAATAGCCTAACCTACTAACACTATTGCTGTTGTTACTAAAGTAAGCTACAACCATTAATTGCAGCATTAAAAGCTCATAAAAGCAATTGAAAAGGCTAATTAATACATTGTCTTGTTTGCTTCTAATAAATGCTAGTATTATGATTTCAATGGTTGATGATTCTTAGTCATTTTGAAGCCATTTCAAGGCATGTAATGTGAAGTATTGCATCATCAATATTTGCTGTTATAATTTTCTGTTTACTTCATCATTATCATTGAATTGCTTCATTTGAGAAAGTCTATGGTTTTTTGAAGTGCTAACCAGCAATTGTACTTGCAAATATATATAGTTTCTTGTTTCTTTGTTCCGGGCAGGGACACTTTGATATATTATCATTTCATTGGTTAAAAAAACCAGGACTTTCTGATCGATGGTGGACTTGTGAGAGGGGATCTTTTTATTAGCCATTTTGACCTTGCCTTCTCAAATCCCGAGGTCACCAGGGACGTCTCCCCTGGGCCTACCACCCTAAATAGAAAGAGGAATCCTATTGAGGTGACAGTGATAGGATACCCTCAAGTTACGCCAATTTACTCTCCTTTTACCTTTCCTCTATCAAAGTACAAATTGCGCTATAACAGGGGGCATAGCCAAGAGAAAGGGGGTCTCATCACGAGCCAACCTTCTAATTTCCGTGAAGTACTTGTGGGTAATGCTGTCACCACTGGTCACCGCTCCAGGACAGTGTCCTCCAACTATTCTCTTGAAAAGAAAAAGCAATAAGACAAAGAAGAAAAGGCATTGAATGGGCTAGGAAATAATGGTATCCATGACAAGGTGAACTCGTCCTCTACAGAGGCACCCACAGGTAAGACCTACATTTCCATGTTATCACTGCACCCTTGCCCAAACATTCCCTACACCATCTCATACATCTACATGACCTAGATTGGTCTTCACCTGGGAAACACCCCAAAGTTGAGAAAGATTATCCCAATAGGACATCCTGAGACCCTCTCCAAACCTGGCTTGTTAAACTGCATAACGCCTTTGAGCATTTGTCTGGGTAAAGGGGGGTTTGATGCACATGTTTGGGTAACTTGATTATTAGATGTGATTGACATTGCTATGATCCCTGTGACTTATGACCCCATGGAGTAAGTACTTGTTGTTGCTGCAGGACCATGCCCGATGGACATGTACATATGGGGAGATGATATAGTTCGGCCTTCCATGGGGCTAAAAGCCCACTAGATGGATGTTGTGACCCCAGCCAGGGGCAGAGGGATACCAGAGGCTTGCACCAGAGAAAAAGGAGGATGTAGCGTCCCAAGTCAAACCTGTTGCATAACTCAGGTATTCATGACCATGCTCTTCTCGCAAATGGACCATCTCTGGTGAGAGAAATTTTTTAATGCCAAAATGAAGATGGAGATGCTGGGTATCGACGCACGCACTTATTGCTCTCTTATGCCCCCATCGTCTTCCTTTCGTTATTCCATGAGCAACCAATGAAGCATTGTATTCATTCTTTTTAGTATTCTTGGAGTAACATTTCAGTATTCTTGGTGGAGTATCATTACCAGTAACTTATAAATGCACTCTCTCATCTCCATTGTTGGCATGGTGTTGACTAACAAGGAAAACTACAAAGAATGGTAGAAGAAGATCAAAAGCACACTGATCTTCAATGACCCGTGGAAAGACATTTGCGAAGCAACAACAGTACCTAGCAGCAAAATCACTGAAGAAGAAGAAGAATCATACTTTGAATCTGTTGCCTCAAAATCAAAGTCGAAGAGTAGCAGACCAGGGAGTATACCAACCATTCCAACATCAAACAAAGAACGTGCCATATGGGAGGACAAAGACCAAAAGGCATATGTTGTGATTTCTGCGATAGTAAGTGAGGAGGTGAGCCATCATATTGCTTCTATTAATGATTCCTATTGCGCCTTGAAGAGATTGAACGACTTGTATGACACATACTCTGAACTGGAACTCATACAACTAATGGTGGTAGGTTGAAGAATGATGACCTTATGGCTTTAGCTTCAGAAATCAAAGCCATAATGCATGACATTGAGGACATTGGAGTGAAGATTGATCTCCCTCTCACAACCTTCATTAAGGCCCTCTATCGTACATATTCTCACTACCTTGAATCGTTGCAAGCAAGTGGTCAAATGAAATCCATCACATTTGACAAGCTAGTGGAGAAAGTTGTAGAACGTGAGAAAGCCTTTGGAAAGAAGTCATCTCCTTCAACTGGAGAGACTGTGTACCTTGCTCGGAAAGACAAGAGTAAACCACATGATTCTTTTAGAGGAGAAAGCGACAAAAGAGGACGTGGATGTGGAAGAAAGAGTTTCAGAGGTAGGGGGGGTAGACACAACCAAGGTGATAGATCCAATCTTCATTGTACCTGTTGCAAAAAGAATGGGTGACATGAAGCAGATGACTGTAGAGTTCAATGGAATAAGATCAAAGAAGAAAGACAAAATTAGAAAGAAGACATAGATAGAACTTTAGAACCAACGGAAGGTAAAATACCTTCTCATTACGTTGTTTCTGATTGCAATGTAGGAGTAACTGAAGATTTGTTTAACACTTCACTTGCTTCTTGGGGAGATGCATGGCTTCTTGAAATAGGTGCAACCTCCCACATGACATTTTGAAGAGATTTCTTCGAAGACTTCGATGACAATGTATATGGCATAGTGTACTTTGCAGATAGATCAAGTCTCAAACCTTCGAGAATGGGAATCATCATGCTTAAGTTGCCTGGACTCCCGGATTTTCTTCTGCACAGTGTACTCTATCTTCATGAGCTGCAAAGGAACTTGTTGTCCCTTGTGCACATTAGACAGCAAGGCCACTTTGTTCATATGTTTGGTGACAAAGTTGAAATAAGGAAGGATTCTGACAACATGGTTGTCATGACCAGAATGGAAGATGGAAGACTACTGAAGCTGAAAGGGACATCATCCCATACACAAAATGTTGCATACCTCTCTCATCATGATTCAGGTATAATGCCATCTAGTCTTTTGTGGCATGCTAGATTTGGCCATATTAATTATGACAGTCTCTGTTTGTTGAGAAAGAATGGTGTTTCTAGTTTGCCTACTATTCCAAGGAAATTGAAGCAATGTGATGCTTGTATCCTTGGAAAGCATAGAAAACAACCATTTCATGATTCTACTTAACAACCATTTCATGATTCTACTTCTAGAGCATGTAGAAAACTTGAACTGATTCATTTTTATTTGTGCGGCCCTATGCCCGTTCCTTCTGCAAATGGAAATAGATATATCATGACTTTTATTGATGATTACACCCGAATGTGTTGGGTGTACTTGCGAAGGATAAATCACAAGCTTTTGAAACTTTTAAAAATTTTCATTTATGGATTCCAAATGAAGCTCAGTCTCGTATTGGATCTCTTTGCACTGATAATGGAAGAGTATACATCTAATGAATTTGAAATCTACCTTCGACAACATGGGATCAAACATCAAACCACAGTTCCATACAATCCCCAACAAAACGGTGTAGTTGAACGAATGAATAGGACACTCCTAAATATGGTTCATTCCATGATGTTTTTCAAGAATGTTAAATTGATGTTTTGGGCTGATGCAGTTCTATTTGCAGTTTATGTCAAAAACATGTGTCCATCTCATGCCCTTAAAAACAAGACTCCTTATGAAATATGGTATGGCCGCATTCCTTCGGTGAGGCATCTCATGGTCTTTGGTTCCACCTGCTATGCCTTGATTACTAAGGAGCAAAGAAGCAAGCTTGATGCTAGGAGTCGGAAGTGCATCTTTTTGGGGTACTCAAATACCACCAAGGGATATCACCTTTACGATGAGACAAAAAAGAAATTCATCCTTTCCAGAGATGCAATCTTTCTTGTATCCTCCAACAAAAATGAAAGTGTTGAGAGGCATCTTAATCATCTGGACAGATTCATTTGTGTAACGAGATATCATGAATTTGATGATGAGATTCCACATCTTGAAGGGGGGATCCCTATCTTGGGTCAATCTTTGGAATCTCCTTTTGAAGCACCATCTTCCCCACATGAAGAAGTTCCCGCCACTTCATCAAAACCTAAAGTTCATTTGGATGATGTGATCGAGAGGATTGAAAAGGTGAGGCTTGATGAGAACTCAACACCATATCAATCAACTAAGCAACTAGACCATCTTAGAAAGGTCCACCAAAATGGCTCACAAAAACACTCGAGAGTGTTCATCTTGATGAGGTCAAAAAAACAGGAACTAGAATGTCCTCAAGACAAGATGGAGGTAATGTAGATAATTCAAACTCATGTGATGTAGATGACATGGATGTTTCATATGCTTGTGAGTTGAGTTTATCTACTAACCTTGAAACGACTTCCTTCAAAGAAGCCACGTCTCATGATGAATGGAAAGAAGCCATGCAAAAGGAATATGACGCTCTCATCAAGAATGGGACATGGAAGTTGGTGGATCCTCCATTTAGAACCAAACCAATAGGTTGTGAGTGGGTATTCAAGAACAAGTATAGATCAAATGGCTCACTCGACAAGTACAAAGCAAGGCTCATGGAAAAAGGATTTTCACAGAAAGAAGGTGTTGATTATGAGGAGACTTTTTCCCCCACAACAAAATGGGCTACCATTTGTACTCTATTTTCCATGGCAGCACAGAATGGATGGAAAATTCATCAAATGGATGTGAAGACTGCTTTCTTGAATGGAGACTTGAAAGAGAATGTTTTCATGTCTCAACTAGAAGGCTTTGTTGTGAAGGGACAAGAACATAAGGTATGCAAGCTCATCAAATCCTTATATGGCTTGAAACAAGCACCGCGAGCATGGTATGAAAAATTAACTGAGCATCTTCTGAAATTGAATTTCAGGCATTTCAATCTTGACGATGCAAATTTGTTTGTCAAGAAAGTTGGAAAAATTGTTGTATATCTTGTAGTATATGTAGATGATATGTTAATAATAGGGAATAATGAGAACTACATTGCATCAACAAAGAAAGAGTTGAAGAAAGGCTTTGATATGATAGATTTAGGATGTCTTCACTACTATTAGGGCATTGAGGTGATTCAAAATCCAAGGTTCAGATTCATCTCCCATAAGAAGTACATTGGAGAACTGTTAAAGAAGTTTGGCATGGCTGAGTGCAATCCTGTTCCTACTCCAATGGAATAGAATTTTAAATTCAGATCAAAAGAAGGGAATGAATTTGAGGATGCAACCAAGTATAGATAACTTGTGGGAAGTCTTATCTATCTTACTACTACTAGACCAGACAGTTCATTTGTCGTTGGGATTCTTTCCAGGTTCATGCAAAAGCCTTGCGAAGGACATTGGTCTGCTACAAAAAGAGTTCTAAAATACTTGAAAGTAACTCAAGGTTTTGGACTCAGGTACTCTAAGATGGATGACTTCAACCTGATCGGATATTCTGATTCAGACTTTGTTGGGGATAAGGAAAATGGAGTATCAACTTCAGGCTATCTCATGAGTCTTGGATTAGCAGCTATCTCCTGGAGATCATGCAAACAATCAGTTCCAATAGATTTCACAACAAAGGCAGAATATGTGGCGACTGCAGAAGTAATGAAGGAGATTGTGTGGGTCAGGAAAAAACTTGAAGATTTGCAAGAGAAACAAGTGAATTCTACTCCTCTTCTAGTTGACAATGCTTCTGCAATCAAGTTGGCCAAGAATCCCGGATTCCATGATCAAACTAAGCACATCGACACAAAGTATCATCTGATTCGATATCATGTAGAGGCCAAGACTATTCACTTGAGATATTGTTCCACAAATGAGCAAATTGCGAACATCTTCACCATAGCGCAAAGATTTGAAAAGTTTAGAATGATGCTTGGACTCACACACACCCCTTCGGAATAAGGGGAGGATGTTAGACACATAATACTTGGGATTGCGTTATTGTAATCATAATGTAAATATGAACAGACATAGGTGATAGGAAGAGTCATTCGTTAAGGAAGACCAATAGTCATTATCATTGTATTTATTTACTTTTCATGTCAATGCAATACACATCAGCTTGGAGTTACATTTTCTGCCAATGCCTGGCCCAACAGATACATTAACACAACTTCTACATAATGGTAAAATGAAAAAACCTAGGGGTTTCCTATGTCATGTGTCCTAATGGATCCACTCCAAGACTCCCATGCATCCACCTTGGCTATAAATGACCTATAAGAGATGGTTAGTATGAGCCATAAGGGCAAGGACTATCTTGAAATGGGGACTGTTATCCCCTATCCTAGGGATAACTAAGGAGATCATGTCTCGAGGCCCACAGGTCCTAGACATGGAATGTTGAGAGCCAGATAACTTGAGCATGGCCCTGGAGGGCCCATCTTTTCTTCAGTGCAGCCCATCTATCAACAACAACAACATCCATCCTTCAGTGCAGCCCATCTATCAACATCAACAACATCCATCCCACCAGCCTAATCCTGAAGTAGAAGTAAGTCTTTCTCCATGAGGTAATGAGTCTAGGTATCATAGTATGTGTCACTTTGATTATTGAAGCACTTAAGTATGTTGCATTAAATTCTCCTTCATTTCATAACATTTGCTTGGAAATTTTTCTCTTTAACTTGTTCATACTTGGGAGGGTGACATAATGTGCTAGTAAGCTGATTCCCCTTTAGGATGAATTGCCACTGGGTGGGTCTATGAAAGGTCATCCTCCATTCCCTCCATACTTACCACTTTCCATCATTATTCCTCTCATCTCCCCCCACCTTGGTTTGGACATTGGGTTTTCCACGCTAGGAAGGGTTGTACCTTTCTTTGTGGGAAGAAGGGGCTAAAGGCCTAGAGGGTAAAAGTAGCTGGCAAGAGTTAAAAGCCAAGATGAAACCTTTGAGATGCTTCGCCCAGGGATTCCCGAGAAAACAATAAAAAGCTTCTCAGTAAGAAAAGGGGACCCATAAGATAAATCAAAACTCAAGGTACTAGTTGGTGGATGGGAGGTCACATCATGAGCCAACCTATTAGGTCCATGGGCATGTAGCGGTATGACACTACCATCTATCTGGTCACTAAGCCATGGTAGTGGCTCTTGGTGGCATAGCCAAGAGAAAGGGGGTCTCATCACGAGCCAACCTTCTCATTTCCGTGAAATGCTTGTGGGTAACGCTGTCACCTCTGGTCACCACGCCAGGACAATGTCCCCCATCTTTTCCCTTGAAAAAGAAAATCAAAAGAAATAAGACTAAGAATAAAAGGCATTGAATGGGCTAGGAAACAATGGAATCCATGATAAGGAAGATAGTTTGAAAATTATTTGATCAATCAATCACTAGTGGTGAATGAGAAGTATACAATGCCTTTTCAAATAATACTGCTGCAATTTTATATCAGCTAGTCTATTTCTCAAGAGTTCATTGTCTTATGAAGCACTGGCATCATTTTGGTACTTGGAAAGCGCCCTTTTTCCATTTTGTTGTCTTGTTCTGGGCAGGTACACCTCATTTATCTTTTGCTTCATCTCTATAAGACACAAAGAACCCTTGGAATTGAGTGACTTGTGAGAGGGGGGAACTTTCTTGCCTTAGCCTAATCAAATCCTCAGGGCACTGGGGACGTCTCCCCTGGGGTACATTGATATACTCCTAAATAGAAAGGGGTTTCCTATTAAGGTGATAGTGATAGGTCACCCCCTGTTACGCCAATCTTGTATCTACTTGCTTTGGGCTTTAGAAAAGTACAGATTGTGCGATAACAGGGACTAAGAGGATGGACCATGACAAACCACAAGGGTCTAGAGAAACCACCTAGATGAAAAAACAATTTACATAGATCACTAAGCATGGTCTAGTAACACTACATAAGAGACATGGCCACAATTTTGGCTGATCATGATACATAATACAAATCCTCATGATGGCACAATTGATCATTGAACCCTGGGCTTTGACATCATCTCAAAATATGCACGAGATCGACTTAGTTACTAGAACAATTTGGTGAAAAAATGAGGTACTCCTGAAGTGAAACTGAGGGGTAACTGTTATCGCTCAGTTTGTAGTCAGGTCAGATAGCTTAAAAGTAAAGGTCAAACTGGCGTAACAGGAGCTTCCCCACCCACTGTCACCTCGATGGGGGGCTCTTTCTATTCAGGGTGGCTAATCCCAAGGGAGACGTCCCTAGGTAATCCGGGGTGTTGAAAGGAAAAGGGTCAAGGGATTAAGGTTCAAGAGGTTAAAGTAGGTTTTCCCTTCACAGATTACCGCCAAGAAGATAGTCAAAGGGAAGATAAACCACAAGATAGGCACCTGTTTGCGAGACAAAGCAACAATAAAACTAAAATGTGCAACAGTGGTCAGTACTTCATAA
>SNQJ01S0080902.1:24629-37167 GCA_010110895.2 Picea sitchensis | reverse complement strand
GCCCTGATGCAGTGCTGAAGCTCCTCAATATTTCGGCCCTGTTGTCAAAGGTGTCCAATCACCCTAAGAAATATGCCAACTGATAGATCGGGCAGCTTTAAGGACAACCCAGGTGTCCAAATCTCCAAATCCACTCTCAAATCATGTAGATCTAAAATCCTCCACTGAATGGTGCGCCCCACTGGATGACTGAAGCCCTAGATAATTCGGCCCTGCTGAAGGAGGCCTCCAAATGCTCTAAAAATCTCCAGAAATATAGATCGGGACACTGCAAGTCACTAGGTGAAGTCTCAGGGTCAGATCTGAAGTGTAACTCCTCCAAACTGACTAGATCTGAATCTTAGAAACGCCCTCCTTCTCTTCAATTCGTCCCACTGCTCTAAGAAATAATCTGAACCATGAAACTCTCTCAGAAATCACCAGGAATGATGGTGAAGACCCTGCAAGAAGAACCCAAGTGATGGAATCTCCAGAAACCCTGCCAATCTCCTACAACGAATCTCTCTCCAAGGATGGTGCGCCCCCCCTGCTGGAAACCCTCAACTGGTGCACCCTCTCTCTATCTGCACATGAAAATGATGTAGAATTTCCCTACAACTGAGTAGATATGGAAGTAGAAGGGTGTGGGAGAGTATTGCATCTCCGAGACCAATCTTGGGACAAGCTAGGTGGAATCTTTCACCACAGAATCATCCTCTCGGGTTTGTTAAGTCAAAACCCTCAAAACCCCCAAGAGATGGGCTCACTAGCTAAAGCCAGATATCAAAATAAGATCATACATGAATGCATGAGAAGAGGCCCTTGTCTTTCCTTTATACTTTTGGCTCACCTTGTCCCTCCAAAGTGACTTTCATTTTATTAATATTTAATTAATTAATTAAATCACTTTAATTAATTAATTAACCTTTTTACCTTTGAAAAGCTCCTTATCTCTCCTTGTGGCTTCCCTGGCCACTGAAAGTCACTTCTATCCATCCCATCCTATAGTGTTGCTCCTCCCGATTCCAATGATCTATTACACTGAGAGGTTCCTCCAAGTAATGTTCCCAAAATGACCTCTTCAATGATTTCAATTAACTTATAGCTCAAAATAGTCAAAATCATGGAAATCATCGGAATGCAACGAAACCAAAGCCAACCTATGCGGAATGGCTCATAATGATGGAATATGATGATCAATGCAAGCTGGACCCCACAATGCCTCTCAAATACCCATGTACTCACTATAACATCCATCTGGCTACTCTGGTCATCATAAATCTCTACACTGTGATGATGTCCCAAAGTGGGGGCATTACACCTTCAATAGTCTTAAATAAAGTAATAGATAAATAATATTGACTACGAAGTTATGAGTTTTTACGTGATATAAGTCATTAAAAATGACAAATATGAAGTTTTTTTCTCAAATATATCTCATTCCTCATCATCACTCTCAATCTCTCCAATATGTTCCATTTGTTCTCATATCTTGTTGCAAATCCCTTCCTATTTATTTTTATTATATGTCCTTTTCATCTTGTCTTTGGGTGACCATGCCCATATGATGTTATTCACATCAATGCATGTCGTTCATTCTCTTCCAACAACCTATTGTTGGGTTTTTTTAAAACTTTTTTTGTACAAATCTTTGTTTTCCATCGTTGTTGTAGAGGGCTTCCACCATCAAACCTCTACTTTGTATGTCTTAGTGGTAGCATCTAAATGTCAGTAAACACTTCTCTCTTCCCTACCTTACCATATTTCACAATGTAGATCTAATGATTGTACTATGAACATTTCTCCCTTAACAACATCATCCTTTGGAGAGATTTCATCTCTCGGCTTGTTACATAGAGGTCCAGTGTAGTGATCCTCAATAGTAGCACTTGGCTTTGGGTGTTTAAGGTGGTTGTAAGGGATTTTCATGACTTTTACTTGTAAGAACTTAAGGTTGTGATTATTGTATGTTATTGAAGCCAGAGCTTTCATTTGTTCTATTCCTTTCACCTTTAGCTTGGAACTTAGTTTGTTGTGCATCATTTTTTTCTATTGGTCAAAGAACTATGCTTCCGAGAGGCACTAAGGATGAGCAATTGTTGCAAGAAAATAGTTATTATTTCACCAACACATTGAACAAGAGAGGTCCCAACCTCCCTCCTTTATTACATGGTGATCATCCACATTTGTGACAAGAACTAATGCTATATAGCCTCTTTTCTTTCAACATCTATGTAATTATTTGACTTCCTTTGAAATGAATGCCACCCTATCTTATGAATATGTATAATTCAAACTTTGTTTATCACCTATATTGATTGAAGAATGTATTGGATCATTAGTTTTAATACCATTGACCTGCTCCCCATTTTGGAATTCATGGCATATTAAAGTGTTTGTTTGAACATTCTCAACATGTGGTAGTTGGCACTCAATGTGTTGAATTAGCTATGACACATCCCACTAAATAAAGGCCCATACAACTTTACACAATGTGTCTGCACCATCTAATGCATAAGGAAATTGGATGTTGCCATTGAAAATCCAGTAACATTGACAACAACATAACCAAGTCCAATGTCATTGACATACAACTTCATTTTATATGGGTAGATTGTTTCCTCAATGACTTTGAAACCATCCAAAAACAAGTCCATAGTTCAAAACAGATTAACATAGAATACATTATTAGTAATCTTCATTATAAAATAATCATAATGAGTTATTCAAGTAAAATTATAACACATACTTTATTTTAGAATCATAACATATACTTGCATTTAATTTATTTGATTTGTGATTAATTCTAAATTTAGAAAAATATTAAATTTTAATAGTGGGAAGGGGATGCTCTCCTTATGTGATAATGTCTATACGAAAATATAGTTTTTCCCCTTATCTGTATTATAATATGTTTTCCACAAACTCACATATATATTTTAATTATTTGTTTAACTGTTGGGATTGTCCCTAAGGGTGTAATGGGGAGCAAAAGGGCCCATAGTAGAATGATAATAGTGGAGGGCATTCAATATAATGTGGATTATGTCCACTATGCTTGCTATTATTAAATAATGCCTACTATGGTAGTTAGTATTGAGTAAATGTTATGGGGCATCATTAAAGAAGGTCCACTAGGTAGTTAGGAGGTTGTTATGATTAGGGTTCTCTTGTTAGTTATAAATAAGGATGGAGTTCTCCTTATCAGGGGCATGGAAGAGTATTGTATTTGGAGCTTAGCTTATTCAGAGGTTTACCCATCAAAGAGACATGTAAATAGGAGTGGATTCATTCCATAAAAATATCAATTGTAAGGTGTTGCCATACCTTAAGGGTATTTTTATATAATCAAGTAAAGGAGATTCTCTATCTTATCCTTTGTATCTTGTGTGCGATTTTATCTTCATATCTAAGTTACATAACAAGTGGTATTAGAGATCTTTCTTTGGCCAAAATAATGTTTTTTTCCCTATTTTGAAAGTTTTCAAAGGAAAAAAGAGGGTTTCAACACTAAGAACAATTCCTATAGATTTCTGAGAAGAATTTGAAGAAACCACTTATATATCTGATTTCCTCTCGAAAAATCACTTGAGTTCAAAAAACAATTGTCCAAATCAGAGACTAAGAAGTGGAGTTATCATTGATTTATAAAAAGTGATTTTAAGGTTTTTCCATGATGGTTGTTGCATGGACTACAGAGTAGATATCTTTCTTGACAGGGTGCTCAAATTTCCACCACATAAACACCATTGGAAAGAGGATTTTTGGGGCTTTGATTTGACATATTAAATGTTATGCTTCCAATCAATACAAAGTGCATTATAGCCCTTGCAAATTTCCGCTCTCAAACCCTAATGGATGTGAAGAATGGTAATGTGGTGGAACATGCCATGGGATAAACAAATGTGGATGGAAAAATATCTCTAGGATCTATCTAAGGGATGCCAAGATATAAAAGAGACATCAATAACTTTAAGGAGTCTTGTATTATTGATACCACATAGCCTTTCATTAATGAAGAGTACAACCGAGCAAGTTATGCTTCATATGATTTAGAGTATGCTCGTGATGATTGGTACATGGACAATTGTTATTTATAGGATGACAACTACGCTCACCTTCTATTTGATGACTCTACTCTACCTTATGTAGAGAACATCATGGAGGATAGCCACAAGATTTTTATGACTACTAGTTTTTAGTTTTCCTATTCTTTAGTATACGTGTGCCTTCCAGATCCACATCTGACCTTTTGCACTTATGTGGACAATTTTTTTGATATCAGGCTAGATCTATATATTTGAACCCACATGATCATGCTAGGTATTTGGAGCACCATTCTCTGGCAAGCACTAAGCTTAGGTATATCTAGTGGGGAGTCAAGATGAGCTCTTAGACTTGGCACTCAAGTTTATGGATGCGCTCTTTGGATTACTTTAGTATTGCAATTGGTACTTACACATGGGACATTAGATACTTTAACATGGAAGTCACCACACATACATGGGACCCAGGTTTATGGTAGATCTTGTTAGACTATTTTAGATTGGTGGCTATCATTTATACATTGGACCATAGTTCTTTGGCTTACTTCATATTGTGGTCAACACCCATCCATGGGACCCTAGTTTATGGTTGTACCTCCATATAACAAGCATAGGGGGAGACACTTTTTTGAGGGTGGTGTAATGTTGGGATCCTTTCTAGGGGTGTAATGGGGGTCCAAAGGATTCATAGTAGAGTAATAATAGGGAAGGCCATTCAATGTAAAGTGGATTAGGTCCACTATGCTTCTTATTATTAAATAAGGCCTGGTATTGTAGTTAGTATCGAATAAATGTAATTGGGTCTCATTAAAGAAGGTCCACTAGGTAGTTAGGAGGTTGTTATGGTTATGGTTTTCTTGTTAGTTATAAATAAGGGTGAAGTCATCCTTATGAGGGGTGTGGAATAGTATTGTATTTGGAGCTTACTCATTACGAGGGTTCCCCCTTGAAGAGGCAAGTAAATGAGAGTGAATTCCTTCCATAAAAGGATTAATTGTAGAGTATAAAGTGTATTTATATATAATAAAGTAAAGGGGATTATATTTCTTATTTTTGAATATCTTGTATGTGATACCATTTTTAGATCTAAGTTACATAACATTAACACAAAATCATGTGTGTCAACTTGCCACATGAATATTGTGCACATAACATAATGTTTATTCTATTCATGAATGTTGTAATGTATATGCCACATTCCATAGTTGTTTTTAATAGTAATGAGTAATAAATTATGTATGAAAACTGTGATGTATATGCCACATTCCATAGTTCTTTTTAAGAGTAATGAGTAATAAATTATGTAGCAGAAAGTTATTTTTTTATCTAAACCTATAATCCTTAGGTTTTGTAACTTTTAGTAAGTTCTATGTAATTATTACTATTGATAAAATTTAGAAAACCTATCCAAAGAAATCGAGAGAAAACATAATTAAAATTCAACTTAAAAACTACTTTCATATTGAACTGCATTATTTAGAAAAAATTCTCTATTGGTTTGTTGAACTCTATGATTTTATAACCATATGGTAATATGATTACAATATTGTAGTTATAATGTTCTAATATGAATATTTGTATAATATTATTGTAATTACAATAAATTTACAAATCCAAAAATAAAAACAAAGGAATATTGTCTAAAGTCTCACTAATAGAACATAAGTTTTAAGATGAACTTATCCAATTTGATACATATCTTTTGAACCATATTTTCCACTTCAACTCCAAATAATGAGGGAATGAACACATGGTAAATAAGACTCAATTATCACCTATTAAGTTCTTAATTGGTTAGTAAAAAAAATCATGTGTATTGTTGTGTAGCGATTGATATTCAAACAATTAGTAATAAAGGATGTTTTCATTGTACATTGAAAGCCTACATTTTCCATGTTGAGAATATAATATTGTAGATTACAATATTGTTATAGCAATGTTGAGATATTGAAATAACATATTGTTAAACAATTGACAGATAATGTACTTCATTGTCACTTAACATCCATTGTCATTTACCCACCCACTATCATTTTTAGATCATCATCTTCACTAGATCTTCACCCTAACTTCTATCATTGAGAAGGCCACGACAAATGGGGAATGCACTTATTGTTTCTTTGTGCACTTTAGAGAGGCATTTGACACAGTCCCTCAACATCGATTCATGGAAGGCTCAAGGTTCTAAGTCTTCAATACTTGATAGTTTAACTAGTTATGACATTTTATGAGTCCATCATTAGTAGAGTACGTACAAGTGTTGGTGATATAAAGGGTTCCAAAGCACTATAGGAGTTAAACAAGGCCACCCATTCTCTCCTACACTATTTGGTCTTTACATTGATAAACTAGAGGAGATCAAAATAGACACATTAGGTAATGCATATGGTTTCTTTCTCTTTGGAATGTATATTGTAATCCTTATTTTTGTAGATGACATTATTTTGGTGTCATGGTTGATGAAAGTGCTAAAAAAACAACTAAACATCCTGGGATCTTATTGCGACTCCCATAGGATTCAAGGGAACTTAGGGAAAACAAAAGGTATGCTTTTCAACACCTTGAAGGGAGAGGTACATAATGCCATTCTCAATGATAGGGGTGAGTGGGTGGAGATGGTCTCATCTTGCTTGTATTTAGGAGTATTCTTTTTTGGATTGTCCTTCATTTTGACAATAGCAACAAATTCCCATTTAAGTAAAGGTTACACAATGATTACTCCCCTTGAGAAGCAGTGTTCCCAACGTCAAGCGTTTGGGAAAAGATCAATCTCTTTCATTCATTGGTCACACCTACTCTTTGTAATGGATGTGAAGTTTGGGGGCCTTATTCTCCGAGTTACAAATCAAATTATAATAGATAAATTCCTTGTTTCAATGCTCTCTAACCACATCCATGTGAAGAGTTTGGCTTCTAAGAGCGTCATCCTTATAGAGTTTGACATTGGTCCACTCATTTTCCTCCACGATCTTCCATGTTGTCATCATGACTTGCAGGTTTATGTTGATGGACAACCCTTTGATAGGTCATATCATGTACCCATATCTTGCACTTAGGTCTTCTATGTAGTGGACATATAATCAGATCCACTCCCAATGGTATACTAGAGGCTCCTCAACACTCCATCTACTAAGTGTTGATATTGACACATTATGTCCACATAACTTCTCAATGGACCGACTAGACCTCTCTAAAAGAGAGATAAAAAATGGCATTTGAGATGAGATCTTCAAATCTTATCTTCATTTCACATGGGTTGCACTTATATCACCACTCTCATCGAATCTCCATTTCTATTATAACACATATCTAATTTTCAATGACAGGATCATTAGACCCCTGGATGCACCCACCTATAGTTCTCTTATAGTTTGAGAGTTACACTTACACATATAAATGTTTACTCACATAATCTACACACTTAGACATATTACCATATAGGCCAAGAGAACCACACATGTCATCACTGATACCTAGAGTCTGAGACCAATGACCAATTTGTTTTAGAGGTTCACTATAATAAGAGATTAGAGGGTAGTTCTTCTTCCTTTTTATGGACTCTCATGACTTACTCCAGGGATTTGTGGCATATGAGGATTAGATATTCCTAGATCTCTTGTTTTGAGAGATGTTTGATCTACGTCATCATATTGATATGATCAAATATTCTATAATGACTTGTAACATAAAGATTACTTCGACCTACTTTTAACGAAGACTAAAAATGAAAATACCTTATGATCATATCATTGACACAATGGGTAGGTCCATAAGGCGACATAGATCCCTCAACCTCACAACCATAATAGAGTTCCTTTCGATCTCAAATAGTAGGAAAAATGTCCTAGGACAATGAGACCAAGTTGCTTCAACACAAATCCCTTAGTGTATCACTTGGCCTCCTGTCCACAACAAAGTTCATTTTAGCATCAAATGGTAGGAGAAATGTCTCGTGAATGTCCCAAAATAGTATGACCTAATTACTTTAATTACTTTATAAGGGAAAAACTCTTCATGTTAAACTTCTACTCAATTCTTGTTCAATAAAACAAAAAAATTGTTTTTGGAAAATTTTATTTTAAACCTAACTTTATATATTGTATTTGTTAGAAAGTAATGGACGTGCTCGTTTAACCATAGAAAATATAACAATATTTTCACCCAAACATAGGCCGAATCCACCCCCGAGAACCTTAGCCTTGACAGAGAATGATTCCGGAAGCAAACCAATAGCCAACCATGGCTAATTCATAAATATAACCAAGACTGATAAGAAAATCCAACCATAACCAACAGAAAGTCCAAGCCTAAACCAGGAAACCAAATTGTGGCAGCTGCTGGCTGCAGCTGCTCCCCAGACTTGCGCACTAGCCCAGTTCCTGTAGTGCACACTTCTTCCCAGCTGCAATTCTGAGCAGTGTGTATGAAATGAGGTCTGGCTACTTGTATTTATACTGTTTCCTGAGCTGTCTGTGCCGACTTCTCATTCTGGAGACTAAATACTTAATATTAATTATTTCCTTGAGCCGACTTGTCTTCTAGGGTTATGTTCAGTACTTTAGGGTTACTTCTTACTTCCCAGAATATTCTATTCTCATTAGGGTTACACATGGAGGTAAATACCTCCCACAACTACCATAATATCAACACTCCCTCCTAGCCAGGGATGTATTGAAAGGAAATGGTCTTGAGCACAAACATACCATTGAATCGGTAGCATCATCATAGTCTTATAGACTATCTCATGATTAGATCACAAGCATCATCATCACTGTCAGTGTCATCTGACAATATCAACTGCATCATCTCTTGAAACCATACTCCATCTGAGTAATCAGACATGATGCTGAATAAGTCACTCACTCCAAGGAGTGATACAAAAACCATTCTTCTAATCTGGGTATATGTCCTAGAAGAATGAATGTCCTGGATCATTTTTCGTCTGAAGAATCTCTGTCAATTAGTACATTGATCATCCATCTAGCTTATAATCATTTTCAACACTATTGATAGTCTACAATGCAATCCAAACAATGTCATTCAATAGAACACAACTGTGTCTATCCATAGTAGTACATAACTACAATCCAGTGGTATACTACCACACCAAGTAGCACGCAACTACTTAATCAGTGACACATGGTCACAACCAGTGGAACACATCCACCACATTAACATACATATACTGTCCAGAGACATACGGTCTTAACCATATCATTTGATATCAACCTGCAGAGAAAAACAATGTCATGATATAAACTGAATCATCTGGGCCATTCTTCCACTCACATCTGTGAGATATGGAAGAGCATCTGCCCTCAGAAGGTAAAACATCAGTCATGAGCTACTCGACTATTTTTCTCAAGCATAGAAGAATAACTGTCATGATTTCTGAGCCTGGACCATTCACCTATTTGGGCCATTCCTCTGGCACTAAACAAAGTGCAACCTGGAGAGAATGAGTCTGCCCTAGGGAATGCTTGTCCTTGATTGCTGAACCTGGACCATTCACCTACCTGGGGCATTCCTCCGACACTAAACAAAGTGCAACCTGGAGAGAATGAATCTTCCCTAGGGAATGACTGTCTGGACCATTTCCTAATGAAATGACTGTCCTACACCAACCTCCAAAACAAACCATTCTTCGAAATTTCTCACAACTGTGAGCTTCGAAAGAATGACTATCGGTGAGGCGGACCAGTCTTCTTGACCACTACTGAGAGTGACCGTCAAGAAGAGATCTTGTCTTAGACCATTCCCCCATACTGGACACAAGGGGAATCACTGTCTATGGTACATCAGTAATCCATCAAACCATTTTCATTACGAAAATGACCGTTCGATCTGGACCATTTTTCGAACTGGAAAATGCCTGTCCATCAGAAATCTCAAACCACTTTTCGAACTAGAAAGGAACTGCTCATCCTGGACCATTTTTCGAACTTGAAAAATGACTATCCATAAATCAATAACACATCAGTTCTCCCTCCCAACCCGGGAGTCATCTCTTCCTTTTTCAATAAGGAAGTTGTCTCCATGAGCTCCAACTTGAGTACACAAACTCTTTCATCTTGGACATAGGCTTTACCAAAATATTTGCTTATCTTCTAATATGTGGAGATATATATTGGAGAACCACTTTCTCTTTTCTGGACTTCATCACAGAGAATGTAATGCTTGATCTCAATGTACTTTGGTCTTTCTGAAACACTGGTTTTCTGAAGGCTTCATATAGCTCTGATCATTACAGTATATCATAGTTGAATTCATCTCTTTTGTTTCCTACTAGCTCATAACATTGTGGCAATGATCAAATTGGAACATATCCATGTGACACTTCTTCTGTCATCATGAGAGTTTGTCATGGATTAGCAATCCATCATCCTAGACTTCTGAGTAACCATTCTGATTTTTATCATAGAAGGTTTTCACCACGCTTCTGTTGTGCATCAAAGGCTTTGCATCAAGTTGTTTGAAACCATACAAAATATTCTTCCATCTGCATACAAGGGTCTCTTTCTGGTATTCCTCAAAGCCTTTAGGTTTCTCTACATACACTCATGTAGAGGTATGTCTGGTTTACTTGAACAAGAAATCATCATAGTCTTCTCCCTCCATCTGGGAGAACCTCTAGTTCTGGATCTCGCAATGCTTACATTCATAAGTCTTCCCTACACTGTTCTTCATCACATCTTTCATTTCCTCTTCTTGATTTATTTTAGTGAGTTCAGTTCAGGCTGGTAGTCTTGTGATTCTCGATACAATGATTGGTTGTTCTGGATTTTCTTTCTCTTTTGGAATATTCATGTTCTTTCTCATGTTTTTGTTTGGCTCTTGGGTTCATGGAGTTTTCTATAGATTCCATGCCCTGAAGATTCAAACTTCTTCCTTTCATCACATGATCATGGATGTGGATGGACAACCAAGAATACTTTAAGGCTTCTTTTCGAAGAAGACTTCTTCTAAATTCAAATTGAACACGCACTTCTTTTCATTAATGGGAACATGGATAGGTACTTCATAATCCTCGATGGATCATATTATTCAGGATTAGCTCCCTCCTAATCCTTTATTCATGCATGAATGCATGCTCTTCTTTTAGAATTATATAATCGGCTCCCTCCATCTAAGAGAGTCCATGCTTCCGTCTACATCTTTATTGCCTTCTGCAATGTGTCTAATTTCCTCTTGAATGTTGACTTCTTTCTGTTTTTACTTCTTCCAGTTTTCTTCAAGTTTGATTCAGATTTCGGCTTATCTTGCAGCTATTACTTATGTTAATAGCTTCCACACGAATTGTTACCAAGGGTTGTCGATATACTTCATCTTTTCATGTGTATTGCTTGACTTGTAGTCATCGTGATAACAATCCTTATCTTGTTATTCTTCCATAGGTATTGTTTCTCTTTGAACATCTTATCTTCTAAGAAATAGATATGCAAGATATGTACATAAACTATGTAAGCATGGTATGTACAAGAACTATGAAGAATATTGTTACCTTGTCTTAGAAGAAGAAGTCTGCTTTGTCCTGCTTGGACTTCTTTGAGGGTTGCCTTTCTTCGACCACTGATGCTTTGTGTGTTTCCTTCCTTTTCTTTAACTCGGGAAAATGATTCTTGTAGTGACCATATTTTCGACAGTTGAAGCATTGTATTTTTGACATATCTTTCTCTTGATTTGGTTTCTTCTTTGAGCCAAACTTCTTTGTATTCATGAAGTTCTTGAACCTTGATGTGAAAGCTTGATCATCGTAATTCTTTTGGGGTTTCTCTTTTGCACTAATCCTTGATTCTTCTTATGCACATCAAGTCCAAAGTTCTTCAAATGTAGGATACTCCTTCCTTGTGTTCATGCTTGCAGAAAATGCATCCCATGTCTTGGGAAGACCATTGAGTAGTATATTTACCAGTTCCTTCTCTGAAATGATCTCTTCAATAGCTTGTAGTTTATATGTTAACTAAGAGATCCTCACAAAGTATGATGTTATGCTATCATCATCATTCATTTTCATGTCACATAGCTCATTTTTTAGACTCATTAGCTTCCACATGAATTGTTACCAAGGGTTGTCGATGTACTTCATCTTTTCATGTGTATTTCTTGACTTGTGGTCATCGTGATAGCAATCCTTATCTTGTTATTCTTCCATAGGTATTGTTTCTCTTTGAACATATTATCTTCTAAGAAATAGATATGCAAGATATGTAAATAAACTATGTAAGCATGGTATGTACAAGAACTATGAAGAATATTGTTACCTTGTCTTAGAAGAAGAAGTTTTCTTTGTCCTGCTTGGACTTCTTTGAGGGTTCCCTTTCTTCGACAACTGATGCTTCGTGTGTTTCCTTCCTTTTCTTTAAATCGGGACAATTATTCTTGTAGTGACCATATTTTCGACAGTTGAAGCGTTGTATTTTTGACATATCTTTCTCTTGATTTGGTTTCTTCTTTGAGCCAAACTTCTTTTTATTCATGAAGTTCTTGAACCTTGATGTGAAAGCTTGATCATC
>SNQJ01S0080902.1:8920-21939 GCA_010110895.2 Picea sitchensis | reverse complement strand
TTTTAGAAATATGAAAACACTTTTTTTTTTTTTTAAATGGATACAAAGTATAAGGATGGGGCATAAATTTTGGTAGGGACAAAAACATTTTTGAGAATTAAAAAAAAATAAAAAAAATAACAAATAATCCAAATATTTGAATAATATCACATTAATTGGTTAGGGAAAATTTTAAGGATTCATATCTATGTTAAAGTGTGAAAACTTTGGTGAATCTTACTAATTTTTAAAATGCCAACTATGACATGTTTGACTATATTTTTATAAAAATATCCAACTTTATAAGAATTTATACAGTTTTAAGGATTTTTTTTGTGGTTTTTAGAGTAAAATAATATTATCCTATATATTTTGGGTGAATAAATTTTAGGAAAGATGGAAATTAGCAAATTGTTTTTTGGAAAAAAAACATGGAAAATTAGCGCATGGGTGGAATTCAGCCCCTAAACGTTTCCCTCATTGATTATGAATCGTTGTAGCTCTAGTTTTTGAATAAATTGAAAGTTACATACCAGGTATGGGGAAAGGCAAGGTTACTATGATATCTTCTATATCCTTCATTCCCAACGAGAGAACCTGCACCTTCAACCTTGTATTCTCCAACTTTATTTCCTTCAATAACTCCATATGCCTTTGCATGTTTTTCATATATAAAACCGAGAAGGTTTCCATGCTGCTTATTGAAATCAAAGGCGATGACATCAATTCAAACAAATTTCTTATGCAAATCATTTAAAATATTGTCTAATGAAATAATCACATATGAATCCACTCCAGCAGTAGTCCCCGTAGGATTTGGCTGCCCATAATTCATGTCAATATAAACTCTAGAAGGACCAACAAAAATAGGATCCAAATCCTTCCTAAGATCACTATTATCACCTAGATTTACACCACTTTAATCTCCCTAAGTGTGGAGTAGCAGGCTCATTAGATAGAAGTGGGAAATAGATGGGAAAATACACAAGCTCACTAGAAAGGAATCATCAATCTAAGGGTGGAGTGGTAGAATCAATAGAAATATCCAAAAAGGGGGAAGTAGTAGCTCCACACATGGCATGTGGCCAATACAAAGGTGAAGAGACAAGCTTACAATATGTTCAAGTGAGGCTAGAAACCCACATGTGCAAGGTGAACTATATACGAATACAATTGAAAGCCCAGAGGTTGTAGGTGAATAATACGAGGATGAAGCTACAAGTCCACAAGGAATAGGTGAACGACATAAAGGTGACTTTCTAGGGCTACATGAAACAAGTGAATAGTAGAAAGTTGAAGATACAATTATGAATGGAACAATTGAACAATACAAGGCTGGAGTTGCAGGCACAATTTAAATCCACGATCAAAATTAGGGGAAATGAAAATTCTTGCTTCAAGAACAAGAGGAAAAATATTTAGGGTAGGCTGATGAGCCTGCATTTCAAACTCCTAATGGTAGAGGGAGGAAGTCATGCAAGCAAAATGAAACTATCCAATTTCCAGATTGGTTACCAAAAGGATGGTTCACTGAACTCAAAAATAAAGGGGGAGGTTCAAGTGCTAGCACCAAAGAGAAGGTGACAAATCTTCAATTTTCATATCTTTGGGGACATGGTGTTCTTCCATTCAAATATGAGTTTAGCAATAATTTTGCCACTGAAATATTGCTCCATACCTAATGAATAGATTGTGATTTCCTCTTTACATTCTCTAAGAAAATATTTTACTTACTAGCATAGATCTAGATTTATCAAACACTATTACAAAGTAATGGATATCTCCCCCCACCCATGTCATAGAGTAACAAACATATTACCCCACCAACGATGTAGAGTAACAAAACCTCAAGTGCCAAAAATAAGTAATTATACGAGTCTGAAGTCAAAATTTGAAATTTATTTTAAAAGTAATTTAGCATATTCCCCAATTTGGGTTGAAGTTTAAAAGAGGTTCCTTTAATTTGTACATTAGCTTAACTTATTTAAAATTTAAGAGAGGAAATGAGGAGATTTTATAGTTGTAAAAGAAATTCCAAGATGCCACAAGTTAAGGTGTATCTCACTATTATTTCTAGGATAGATAGCTCCCACAGAGGAGGGGAAGGCACTGCATGTTTATTACATTGGATTGTTAAAAAAATAAATTTGCCTAGGGTTGTTCCTTTAGGTATGGACACATTGTAATACTTTTGTATTTGGGGAAGGGCATGTGTATCGCATCACTTAATAGAAAAACTAAAACATTGACCAAAACAATGAGAATGGAATCCATAAACCCCTCGTATATAAATGTCATAGATATATAGACATGTATTCTTATAGTTTGGTGGCATTGTTCATTTACAATATTGCTTTATGGAATGGATTTTTTTACTACAAGATAGATAACACACAGGAAAAGAGGGAACCAACGTGTATACCAAGGAACTAGCAATTCTTGTTGAGAAAATGTTGTCATTGATGTCAAAATGGTAGTGATGATGATGATGTGGCAGTAATGATAAGGATGTAACAATGATGATGATGATGTAGTAGTGAAAAAGGGAAATTTTTTGATTATTGAAGCCATGAAGCCAAGTAAAGAAGCCTTGAAGCCATGGAGCCAAGTTAAGAAGCCATGAAGCCAAGTGAAGAGGCCTTGAAGCCATGAAGCCAAGTAAAGAAGCCTTGAATCCATGAAGCCAAGAGAAGAAGCCTTGAAGATATGTTGATGAATCCTTGAGAAGCCAACATGCAGTAGTCAAGCCACGAGGATAAACATTGACATAAGCATATATAACTCCAAAGTGGTCCCCTTATGGCGTAGCTTTTAAGCATGTCCCTCAGAGGATGAGATAACATGTGGTTGTTTTCACATGCTCAATTTGAGTTGTAAGGGTCCTCGAAGAAGCCCTAAAACCAAGTGAAGAAGCCCCTAAATTTAAGTGAAGAATCCTACATATGTCCAAGATAAATATTGTAAGATGGAGATTGTTGAAATTATTATTTGTGGTCAATTTGGATACCTTATATTTGAGGGAATTTTTACCCTACATAACTAACTCAAATGGAAGCATAAGTTACATGGTTGGAAATATTATTTCGATACCTTTCCAATAGTATATGGAAGTCCCTCTAGCTCCCTATGAATGAAGAGATATGAGTTTTTCCGTCCAACAACCCAACCATAAAATTGAGGTCGGCTCAGCTAATTTTTGGGGACATAATTACTATAAATATAGGCTAGAATTTCACATTTTTAGTGTAACCAATGAAGAGATCAAGTCTGAGGTGCACCCAAGGTGTTGGGGTGTGTTTCTGATGTACAAGAGAAGTTTAAGGGTTTCTCTTAAGGTCTTTCTTATTGTCAAGGTATGCTATAATGTTGTGATGTTGTTGTATTCTTTGCTATGAAGTTGTGATGTTGTTGTGAGGTTTTGATGCTTCTTTATGCTCTTCTATGAAGTTGTGATGTTTCCGTGAGGTTGTGATGGTTATGTATGTTTTTCTATGAAGTTATGATGTTTTCATGAGTGGATGTTTTTGTTAGTGGACATTTCCATGAATGGATGTTACCGTCAGTGGATGTTGCAGTCAATGATTACATTCTAGGAATGATGCTATGAGGATTTCTAGGGTTTGAAGGATTTTCTACTGAATGAAGCATTTAGGTGAAGTCAGAAGTACTTTGTGTATGAAGATATTGGATTGGGAATATCTTATTGAGTTGGTGCTCAATTGAGAATATTGGTGTCTTCATTCAACAGGTTGGTGCCTGTGCTTTAAAGAGTGGATGTTTCCTTCCTGTTGGAGCTGGTAAAGCCAGAGGGTTGGTGCCTCCTTCCAATTGGTATTGGTAAATCAGAGAGTTGGAGCTTCCTTCAGATTGGTGCTTGTAAATCAGAGGGTTGGTGCATCCTTCCAGTTGGTGTTGGAGAATCTTGGAAGTTTGTTCTTCCTATGAATGTAATCTTAACGTGATATAAGAAAAGCATTCCATGGTTTTCTCCTATTTGGGTTTCCACGTAAAAATGATTGTGTTTTGTGTATGGTTTTTTGTGATGATGAATGGAATTGTTAAGGGTTAATGTTTACATGATGTGATTAAGGTTAAAAATGGTAAACAATGCTCAATATTGATTCACCCCCCCTCTTAGTATTGGTGAATATTCCAACAATTAGTATCAGAGCGGGTTCCTTCATGAACAATCTAACCACTGGAAGGAAGATCATGGATATTAAAGAAGTTTACTCTGCATATGGAGTTCCATTGTTCAATGGATCAAAATTTTCTGATTGGAGCATAAGGATGAGATCATTTTTACAGGAACATGGGTTTGAAATTTGGCAATTAGTGTTAGATGGTTACACCACTCCAAAAGGTAGACCAAAGGGTGCATGAACAAATAAGATACAAAAAGACAATGCAATGGCATTGAACATAATTATAATGGGCTTATCAAAGTATGAAAAGAAAAGAAACTAAGTTGGAAAGAATTCATCATCTAAAGCTATTTGGGACAAACTACAAGAAAACTACACAAAGGAAGCAATGCATGAATGCGCAGAAGATCAAAATGAAGATACACCAAAGAAAGAAACAACATCAAATAAAATGGATGAAAACCCAAATAAACATGCAACTGATGAATAAAATGAATAAAAGGTAAAGTAAGTCAAATCAAGTAAGTATTCTTGTGGTGATAAATTAAATCCTTGTGACATTAGATGTACTTATGCAAACAAAAGCAGTTTTGACAAAGATAAAGATGAAATAAAAAACTATGCCTCAGAAGAAGAAGAGAATGATGAAGAAGAATATGAAGTAGACCTTGAAGGGTAACTGATTAGTGCTCTAGATGATTTGAGGAATGCAAGGGACAAGTGCAACATGTTAATGGAACAATTGTAGAGGTATCAAGAAAAAATACATTGCTAGAAGAGAAGCTAAGTGAGACTTAAAAGAATGTCATTATTTTAAAGTCACAAGTAGAAGTGGCTAAGAAGATTGAATAAACATTGAAGAATCAATTAGAAGAAAAAGATACCCAAGTAAGAACAAAGCTATAGAATTCTATGATTCAAATAGAAGATGACAAGAAAATTGAATAAGTCCTAAACAATCAACTAAAAGAGAAGGAAGCAATTTGTCAAGCAAAAGAACTTGAATTTGTTTCTCTAAGAGAAGAAGTGAAAAGGACAACCGCCAAAAAATTGAAGTTTGAGAAGGGTTCATCAACCTTAGAAGACATCCTCAATCAACAAATATCTCTTAGTGACAAGACATGTATTGGGTATGACCACAAGCAAAAACACATTGAAGAAGAAAAGAGTTTCAAACTACCAAGAAATACTGAAGAAAAACCTAAAAGTCATACAAATGGTTCAAATGATTCCAAAAATAGAGTAAAAGACCACGATCAATCAAGACATGACAAGAAAGCATCTCAAAGACCTCCATTTCAAAGAAGACCCTTTGCTCCCATGTATCAAAGTTTCTTTCCTGGTTATTGTTTTTTGCAACAATTTTGGACATAAGGCTATAGGCTGTAGATCTTATGCAAGAAATACTCAAGTAAGGAATAGAGGTATCGACAATAATGTTGAATTTTACAAATGACACAACTATGGACACATAGCTCAAGATTGTAGAAACATGGTGGAGTCTTCCATGAAATAAAATGCTCATATCAAATATAAGAAGGTTTGGAGAAGATAACAAAAACAAGAAGGACAGTTCAATGGGGAATTCTTAGAGGACATACCCATAGGAGTTGCAGAGATGAGTAACAATGATAAATCTGCAAGTAAAGAGAAAGATGTCAGGATTACAAATGATGATCATGCAACAGATCAATATTATACATTATTATAAACAATTTGACATAGATACTCCTAGTATCATGGATAATGTTGAGGGGGAATCTAAGTAGCAGGAAAGGAAGACCAAAGAAAGGCCAACAAAGGATTGTACAGAGTAGAAGACAGTGTCTTAGTAAATCATACAGGAGCACACAGGAAGCTACTTCAGAAAGCTTCAAGAAATGGCCTAGTCAAAGGGGGATTTAGCATAGTCAAAGGGGGAGTATTGTCGAAAATGAAAGATGCTCACAACGATAGCATTACATTCAAAAGAAGGAACCATTGATGAAAGAGGGAGAAAAAAAATGATTTAAATGACAGTGGAAAAAATCATGAAGACAAAAGGAGCAACAAAATAAGAAATATAATCATGAAATTCTAGAGGGGGAGCAACTATTTATCCTAGATGTCAAAAGGGAGATAAACAAACTGTTGGTGATAGGGGGAGTCACATTGTAAGAAAAACTGATCCCTTTTCCATTGATATCAAAGAGGGAGAGAAATAAATTGATGGATAGAGTGAACATGGTGATGGACAGAGTGAGAAATGCATCACTGCAATAGACAGAAGGTGTTGCCATCAATGACAAAGGGGGAGATTGTTGAGAAAATGTTGTCATTGATGTCAAAGTGGCAGTGATGATGATGATGTTGGAGTAATTATAAGGATGTAACAATGATGATGATGATGATGATGTGGCAGTGAAAAAGGGAGATTGTTTGAGTATTGAAGCCATGATTCCAAGTAAAGAAGCATTGAAGCCAATCAAAGAAGCCTTGAAGCCATGAAGCCAAGTAAAGAAGCCTTGAGATTGTTTGAGTATTGAACCCATGAAGCCAAGTGAAGATGCCTTGAATCCATGAAGCCAAGAAAAGAAGCCTTGAAGACATGTTGATGATTCCTTGAGAAGCCAACATGTAGTAGTCAAGCCATGAGGAAAAGTCAATGAAAAAGAAAATTGAAGAAGCCCCTGAAGCAGTAATGATGTGTCCACTTTAAGAAGCCTTGAAGTGCCTTGAAGGAGCCTTCAGATAAGTGTATATAACTCCAAAGTGGTCCCTTTATGGCCTAGATTTTAAGCATGAACATCACAGGATGAGATAACATGTGGTTGTTTCCACATGCCCACTTTGATTTGTACACAAATGGATCCTTGAAGGAGCCTCGAAGAAGCCCTAAAAACAAGTGAAGAATCCCCTAAATTCAACTGAAGAAGTGATCCAGATTTAGGAGTGGAACGAACTGATTACAGACTGAATACCATAAACAAAGAGATAGGAATAATAACAAAAATATTCAGTGAACAATATCTTCTATTAAATAATGAAATAGGCTGAAACTGTAAAACTGCAGAACTGAAACTTGCTTGAATGGTGGTAGCTATCTCTGAGAAGAGATGTGGCTGCTATGCGCATCCGTCTAAGCATAATGGATTACAATGAGGCTCCATAGGCCCTTTTCATATTACTCATGAATGCCAAAACCCTAGACATCCAAAAACCTAACCCTAGAAGGTGAAACACCAAAAGTCATGTGGGCCCTATGGGTAAGTTGGTGTAATTTGGTACCTCAACTTCCTAGGGCCATAAATTTTGCATACGACCTCCGTTTTAGGCACGTGATAGCCTGTTGGAAAGGTATTTCAAAGAACTACACATTCTGCCACCAGACTCTGACTTAGTCTACAGTATGACTGTGGCGAGCCAAAAAACAATGTTTAGGGCCCCAAAACATCCCTGAAAGTACACCAAGATGTGTTGACATGAAAACATACAAAATAGGCCAGTTGGATTAGGTGAGAGGCCACTCATATCCGCCTGGAGAATGTGTGAGGCTTCAGACAACCCTAGAAGTATAAAAATCACAATTATAAAGAAGTACAAAAAGACGCGTTGAAAAAAATGGACATGAGGAGCCAGTTGGAATAGGTGGGTGGTCACCAATATCCATCTGGATCAAGAAGCCTACATATATCCAAGATAAATATTGCAAGATGGAGATTGTTGAAAGTATTATTTGTGGTCAATTTCGATACTCTATATTTGAGGGAATATTTACCCTACATAACTAACTCAAATGGTAACATAGGTTACATGGTTGGAAATATTATTCCGATACCTTTCAATGGTATATGGACGCCCCTCTAACTCCCTATGATTGAGGAGATATGAGTTTTCCATCAAACAACCCAACCAGAAAATTGAGGTCCGATTAACTAATTTTTGGGACAAAAATACTATAAATACAGTCTAGAATTTCACATTTTTAGTGTAGCCATTGAAGATATCAAGTATAAGTGTTCTCAAGGTGTTGGGGTGTCTTCATGATGTGCAAGATAAGTCTAAGGTATTCTCTTAAGATCTTTCTTATTCTCATGGTATGCTATAAGATTGTGATGTTTTCGTAAGATTGTGAGGTTTTCATATGCAATGTTGTGAGGTTGTGATGTTGTTTTCTGCTCTGCTATGAAGTCATGGTGTTGTCATGATGTTTCTGTGTGGTTGTGATGTTTTAGTATGCTCTGCTATGAAGTTGTGATGTTTCCATGAGGTTGTGATGCTACCATATGCTCTGCTATGAAGTTGTGATGTTGTTGTGATGTTTCCATGAGTGGATGTTCTCGTTAGTGGACGTTGCCATGAATGGATGTTACTGTCAGTGGATGTTGTTGTCAGTAATTACATTCTGGGATTGATGCTATGAGGCTTGCTAGGGTTTGAAGGATTGTCTACAGAATAAAGCATGCAGGTGAAGTCAGAAGTACTCAGTGTATGAATATCTTGGATTGGTGATATCTTATTGAGTCGGTGCTTAATTGAGAATATTGGTGTCTTCATTCACTAGGTTGGTGCCTGTGCTTTAGGGAGTGGGTGATTCCTTCCAGTTGGAGCTGGTAAATCCAGGGGGTTGGTGCCTCCTTCTAGTCGGTGTTGGTAAATTAGGGAGTTGGAGCTTCCTTTAGTTTGGTGCCTCCTTCTAGTTGGAGCTAGAGAATCTTGGAAGTTGGTGCTTCCTATGAATGTAATTTTAACACGATATAAGAAAAACATTATGTGGTTTTCTCCCATTTGGGTTTCCACATAAAAATAATTGTGTTATGTGTATGTTTTTTTGTGATGATGAATGACATTTTTAATGGTTAATATTTACATGATCTTATTAAGGTTAAAAATGATAAAAAATGCTCAATACCGATTCACCCCCCCTATCAGTATGGGTGAATATTTGAACAATTCTTACCCAAGGTAGTCATCATCTCAAACATACACATTCAAAAACTCCAAAGTAACCTATGGAGATAAAATGAGGCATATTATACATGTTCAATAACTAGGAGAATGGGTTCGGATGGAGTAGGACAATACATTAGCCATTTATTTTTTCCAAGTTATAAATCTTGGGGAAAACCCCCAAGTACTTCCCCTCATTTTGAGGATGGTACCCAGGGTAATGTCAGGTTAAACTTAACTCGGTGAAATAGTCAATGTTGTTGGGTCAACAATGGTGGTTTTAGGCACATGGTTTTGGTAGCATGTGGTTCTAGAGTCCATGGATTGCATGTAATGAAATACTTTAAAAGTTTGGTGATACTCCATTGTGTGCCAAGAGTTGAGTGGTGAAGGCTCACTTGGTCGGGGCTAGGAGATTGGATGGCTTGGCCGGGTTTGGTCAAGGGAAATAATAGATCTATTGTTGGTTGGTTTTTCTCGTAAGGGTTTTCCAAGATAAATCTCGTCTGATTTATGTGTGCATGTTGCTATGTGATCCAGGAGGATCCATAATGCTCAAAAGTGATCCAGGAGGATCTAAAATGCTACAAAATTGGTCTTCTAATTTTTTTTTTGAGAATGAATTCATTGCATAGAGCTCAGTGATAGCTTTCCAACGATGCAAAAATCGCCTCAAATAGAGTTCGTATGAAGAAGTTATGGTCGGTCAACGTTTTGGTCAAACATGTCAAAAGTCAAAGGGGGTGCGACATGGCACCACTAGAAGGGTGAACGTGGCACGTACATATGGGTCTATACGGTGATGATGTGGCATATCATACAATTGAGTTGGCAAGGTGAAAGGACAATCGTATAGTCCAAGTGGACCAACCAAGTTTCGACACGTGGCATGTTCATATAGGTACAAGTGGACCAATGATAGACCGCCACATGGAAGTCTCCCATTGGCTCTTTATGGTTAAGGTTCATCAAAGGTATAGGGGTCGATGCGGGTCGAACTTGTGACCTCCTACAACTTTACAACTTTACACTAGCATCCTTTGCCATTACACCATCACATTAGTTATTACCTATGTATGGCATGGATATCATTTAAAGTGTAAAATTGTATTATTTAGGGTTTAAAACGTCAGGGGTCGGACCCCTAGACCTTATCATATATATTGTAT
This sequence comes from Picea sitchensis, assembly GCA_010110895.2. NCBI lineage: Eukaryota > Viridiplantae > Streptophyta > Pinopsida > Pinales > Pinaceae > Picea > Picea sitchensis. The sequence goes on along the minus strand of SNQJ01S0080902.1, from coordinate 11,717 downwards.
TGTTAAACCATATAATACACCAACTATATACCAATATTCGCGGGGGTATATAACATACCACCAAATATAACAAAATCCACATAAAAAAACTAGCAGTCGGTGGGGTTTGAACCCCTGACCTGCCATATAATATGCCAACGTTTTAACCAATGCACTCAATGCACCTTTTTATATGAAAGACCAACAATAAAATATAAATGTTTGCCAAATATTCAGATGACAGTTAGGGCCTGCGCCCTATTTAAGATAGCGCTCAGACCAAGGAAAGGATAGAGGGTACAACATAGTACGAAACATGAGAATTCATGCCAATATTGCATATAATTTCGTGCATATTGCCTCGTTTTGTGTGCAAAAGGTCTTCCTATGTAATATTTGCCTCGTTTTACGTGCTATTGAGTTCTTTGAGGGAATTATAGTAATTATACTCATTTTTCTCATAATTTTGAGAGGAATATGATGGTGATGTCTATTTTGTGTAAAATTTTATGTATGAAAAGTCTTAGTCCAATTTGTCATGTATGAGACCCATAGTCTCGTTATGCGTGCAAAAGGGGGTCTTTAAGCACATGTTCAGAACATAGTCAAGTTTATACTCATTTTTCTTAGAATTTCGTGAGGAATTTAGTGGTAACCTCTATTTCTAGGATTGAGCATCAAAAATGAAGATTGACTTCAAATTTGGTATTATAATTCATCATTGTAAAAGAAGCATATTTGAGATTAATGAAGGGCGGTCTCACTGATTAAAAAGGGACCCATAGATATAGCCCAAGATGAGTGAACTCCTTTAACAAATTGTTTATGTGCCATTTGAATTATTGTTGCTCTTACTTTAATTCATTTCAACATTTTATTTCCGCAAGTCATTCATCAATGTTATTGAAGTTTATGGTTAAGTAAGACATTCACATGTTATTTGCAAATAGTCAATATCGATCTTCATTTTCAGAATCTGGTCGGATGTTTATGTGTACTTAAGAATTAATTTTACATCTAAGGATTTTTGGATCACTACGTCCATGGTATTTTTATCTCTCTCGTATTTTAATTTCCCAACTAGTATTAGAGCTAGGTTAGCTATTGCATGAGACTGTCATGAAGTTCGACTTGTGGTTTGGCTCCAGTAAATCTATCTTTTCTCATTCGTCATGAAGGAGCATCATGTTTGGGCTTGGAGTGTGCAAAGGATATATGGTTTGGATGCTTGGATTCAATGGATATGTCAGGCGTGGTTTGATCTATTGTTTGGTTGCACATATACCAAGAAGAGAGCATCAAGAGGTAGAGGTCAAAGCGATGACAAGGTGAGAGGATGACAACATAAGTGTTGGGATAATAACAACAACAAAAAAATTAAAATAAAAATTTAATGGATTTAAATGTAAATGGGTATATGATTGTGAGGCCTGGTTAGGCATGCATACCCCGGGTTTGAAATTTCACCAATAAAGTCTAGACGTAGAACTAGGTCATAGGTGGGGCATGTCATATTTCTAAATACCTTGAATTTGAGGGAGGTTTGGTTGGATTTGGTCATGGGAAACCCCAAGTCAAGTTTAAAGGGGGGAATGTTAGGTTAAACTTGACCCAATGAAAGAGTCAAAGTTGTTAGGTCAATATTGGTGGTTTCAGGCACATGGTTTTGGTATCCTGTGGTTTTAGAGCCCATGGATTACATGTAATGAAAACATTTAAAAGGCCGATGATGCTCCATTGTAATGTGCCGAGAGTTGAGAAGTGAAGGCTCACTTGGTCAGGGCCAAGAGATTGGTCTGCTTGACCGGATTTAGTCAAAGGAAATAATAGATCTATTGTTGGCTGGTTTTTCTCGTAAGGGTTTCCCAGGATAAATATCATCTAATTTATGTGTGCATGTTGCTATGTCCATGGTATTTTTTTCTCTTACATTTTAATTTCCCAACAACAGGTAAACCCTAGATTCTTCAGGGCACAAGGCCGATCAACAACAAGGCTTGAAGCTATTATAATGATATACTCTTTTAAGAGATCAACATGTCACTTGTGGGAATTGAATCTGGGTGGGGAGGATAACAATCATTCCTTCCAACCACCCAAACTTAACCCAATTGACAACAATACATTAACCATATTACTTAAATAATGATTACAATTTATGAGCTCAATTTTTAGATTTTCCTTTAATTTTTACATTTTAATTTGGTTGACAATGATTTTGAATATTGTTGATTAATATGTTATATGTTTAATATGTTGAAAAAATACAACTTTCACTGAGTTATCCTTAGGAAAAAAAAAGTTTTGATTCAGAAAAACAAAATTTGAAGAATTAAGTTAAAAGAAATCCTAGAGTTATGATGAAACCCTCAACCAATTAGTAATAGGCCAAATCTATCCCACAAATAGACTTCACCAACATTGTATTGGATGGCATTTTAAATATAAAAAATACAATATTTTGTTTTTCTTTTATTTCACTTTAAGTGAGTCAAGAGGAGCATATGAAAACAAATACCGTGATAGGAAACACAACCAAAAAAGGTAGTAAATAGAGATAGAAATCCTTTATTGAGTTTAACACGCATAAGTTGTCATTGAGAGGGCTATTCTATACAAAATTTAGATGGAAGGGTTGAGATGGATGAAATATTGCATACTATAGATGAAGATAAACCGATAAAATTCTTATCATTGTTTAAATACTTAAATATAAATTATCACATATGTTCTAAGTTCATATTTGGGTTTTAATAGAAGAAATATATTATATATTTCTTCTATTAATGCCCCACCCCCTACCTTCAATGAGGGTGGG
>SNQJ01S0080901.1:14626-50203 GCA_010110895.2 Picea sitchensis | reverse complement strand
GATGTGGAGAAAATTGAGGAAATCGTGCATGAGACATATGAGAGGAAGACGAGAGGTCCAAGAGCGAGAATAGAAGGCAACACTCCTATCCATATCAGTGTCAGTGTGGAACCCATAAACCCATGTGCGACTAATACACCAAGAAGAACACCACCATTTAGACAACCAAATTTTGGGAGAAGGAAGACAACATGAAGTACATATACACAAGGAACAAAAACTGGTGGAGCCAGTTCAGGAAGCATTAGTCAAGTATCTACACCGCGCAAAGGTAGTAGTTCAAAATTCAGGATGGTAGGACATGATCCCACCATCAGGTTACCATAAATCAAAGGAGAGGTGTCGGAGGACCCTAAGAAGCATTTGTTCATTTGTGAAAATATATTGGAAGAGAAACAAATCATATACGAGGACACTAAACTTGCGTAGTTAGCTATCATGCTAAGAGATCACTCGTTGGATTGGTACATGAGTTTATCTACAAACAGTCCACTAGGGACAACTAGAACAATTGGAGATATCAAGAAGCTATTGATAAATGAGTTCCAGAAGCCTAGTTCAGAGGATCAATTCATGAAGGATATGATAGAGATTACACAGAAACTAGGAGAATCTGTATGGGAGATTGACCAAAGATTCAAATGCTTGAAGGGAAAGCTAAAGTATGTCATGACAGATATGCAACATAGGCATTTGTTCGTCAATTCACTGCTACCACACTTGAAATACCCGTTGCGACAACATAAGTTTCAGACACAGGCATAGGCTCTACATGCATCCCTACAACTAGAAGAGAACCAATATCAGAAGACAAATCCAACCATAGAGGAGTTGAAGGAGGATTTGAAGAACTTAACGTTCCAACTAAACCAGAACAAAGGTAGGGACAAAAGATAATTCGTTTGGTGTACCACATGTAGGACATAAGGACACCATAAGAATGAATGTCCAACATTCGTGTAGTACATGACAACAAGAATTCCAAACCCATTGCCAACAAGAGGACTATGGTGTGAGATATGTAAGAAATAGGGGCATGGTCCATATCACTGCCTAATGATGCAGAAGTACTAGACAGTACCTAAGAGCTCATATTGAAACTTTTGCAAGTTAGTAGGCCATGATGACAAAGATTGCAGGACCATGGACCTCATGAGGGAAAGAACATCGTATGCTTACAAGGTGCAGGCATAAATGATTACTAGGAAAGCCGTACCACAATTTAACTAAGTATCAGCCCTATATAACACTGTGCAACAACAATATAACATTGCGCAACAACAATATAACATTGCGCAGAAACAGTACAATACCGCACAACCACAATATAATCCCATGTAGTATAACCAGGCACCTCAGTACAGTGCACCACGAGGATATTGAGTTGGCTATAGAGGTGGAGGAAGAGGAAGAGGAGGCTTTGGAAGAGGCAGAGGACCAGTGGTATGCCACAACTATCAACAACCAGAACACTATGCAAGAGAATGTCCACTTCCACCTGTGACATGTATGTACCGTCATGCATCAAATCATGATACAGAAGAATGTCCTACAATATTGGGGAAGATCTAGGAAAAGAGAAATCAAAACAATCAGAATGTTCAGTGGATTTCGACAAAAGCAAGGGATGAAGGAAGAAACATCAACACAGTTATGTGGGGAGGAGCTAAGACAGGAAACGACACAGGAACATAAGAGCCATCACAACACCAATGGGTGGAGAAGAATGCCAAACCAAACAAGCAGTTTGATGCATAGAACGAAAAATGAGATATTCAAGTAGGCCAGAAAAAAATTCGCGAAGCCAGACATTGCATCGACATCTACTACGCAACATACTAAGGAAGTACTAGCGTACAAGATGCCTCCATCGCCGGATCACACCAAAGAAGCACAACCCCTGGGACAAGTAATCCGCACCACAATTTAACCAAGTACCAACCCCATATAACACTGTGCAACAACAGTATAACATTGCGCAACAACAGTATAACACTGTGCAACAAAAGTATAACATTGCGCAACAACAATATAACATTGTGAAGAAACAATACAATATTGCACAACCACAATATAATCCCGCGTAGTATAACCAGGTGCCTCAGTACAATGCACCACGAGGAGATCGAGTCGGATATAGAGGTGGAGGAAGAGGAAGAAGAGGATTTGGAAGAGGCAGAGGACCAGTGGTATGCCACAACTGTCAACAACCAGGACACTATGCAAGAGAATGTCCACTTCCACCTGTAACGTGTATGTACCGTCATGCATCAAATCATGATACAAAATAATGTCCTACAATATTGGGGAAGATCTAGGAAAAGAGAAATCAGAACAATCAGAATGTTCAGTGGATTTCAACAGAAGCAAGGGATGAAGGAAGAAACATCAACATAGTTACGTGGGGAGGAGCTAAGACAGGAAACAACGCAGTAAGATAAGAGCCATCACAACACCAATGGGTGGAGAAGAATGCCAAACCAAACAAGTAGTTTGATGCACATAACGAAAAAGGAGATATTCAAGTAGGCCAAACAAGAATTCGCGAAGCCAGAAATTGCATCGACTGCGCAACATAATAAGGAAGTACCAGCGTACGAGATGCCTCCATCGCTGGATCACACCAAAGAAGCACAACCCCTGGGACAAGTAAGTATGATTACGGGTTTTTTGCAATCCTGTGTTAAATTACTAGATGATCCATCCTCTGTTAAAGTATTACAAAATATGCTAGAAAGATGTAGCATAGAGGAAGAAGGAAAGCTAGAATAGAAAACAATTAATCATCTGTATACAAGGAGGAGAACAAGCAGAGAATTCAGACTGAATGCCAACATTGGAGATTTCAAAATGGGAGATATTATACTGGATATAGGATCCGAAGTAAATGTGCTACCCAAGAAGACATGGAAATTTATGGGAGAACCCACACTAGGATATTCACCTCTTCAATTGAAACTAGAAAATCAACACAGAGTTATACCAATCAGAAGACTAAAGGGAGTGACAATAGATCTGGATGGAGTGCGTACTAAAGATGATTTCAAAGTAATAGAGATAGTGGATGGCACAACACCTTATCTGGCATTGCTTGGCTTGGATTGAGATTTTTAAAATCAGGCCATAATCAAATTAAAGACGAGGAAGATGACATTCAAGTCAGGAGAATACAAATTCATTGCGCCATTGTACCCATATAAAGGGGAAAGGTTTGTAGAACCTACTTGCTTAGACCTGGAGGAAATTAACCAGTTGTACAGAACAACCGCTCGAGAAAAATATTATGTGAAACCAAATGTAGATGGGGTACTCATTTGGATAAGAATCACCTCATGTGCGTTAGACTCATATATGGTCTTAGAGAATTGGTAGCAAAGGTTACATGAAGTCTCCATAAGAATATGCGCAAGAATAGACAGCGCAATAAGATGGGTAGGTACAGAGATAAGGGAACCTCCCAACTTCCATGGGGTGAATGACTTAGAATAATTCTTAACAAGATACAAATATGAAGTGTTAGAAAATCGGACACTCTTAGATATGTATATATCACAAAGAAACAATTAAGGATTGCTACCAATGCAAGCGGTTACTGGGCATCAGGTTTGGCGCAGAACATGGAAGCAACCAACTGTGGAAATATGATGGATAGGGGGCACCAGCAGAACACTTGGAGAAGTGAAGAACATTATGGAGGATGACACCACTAGAAGAACGAACTCATCACTTTGTTCACACATTAGAAGGGATTCCAACAAATTGGTATACAGACCAGGAATTGCGTAGAGGAAATACAAGCTGGATAGTATTACAGAAGAACTTTACATACACTTTCTCATTTGAACATGAGAACCCCAACATAGAATCAACACTTACACAAATTAGAGGGATGATATTCATCAAATAACTGGATTTTGAACTCATGACAAAATAATGATAGCAGAACAAACAAACAGTAAAATAACTACTGTCATGATACCATGTGCAGGAAAAAGCACCATATGAAGATGACCCATGAAACATTCAAATTGCGGAAGTTGAAGGTGAAATATAAGTGGAAGGTCCAATCAAAAGTATTTTCTCTATCGATTAAGGTGAAGAAAGTCAACATTGGGACAGTTGATAATCCCGAAATGGCCAACATTGGATACTACTAGGATGAGAAAACAATGGAAAGCATAATAGAGTTACTGCATGAGTACATCGACCCGTTCCCAACAATGTTCACAGAAATGAAAGACATAACAGGAGATCTAGGTGAAATGAATATACCTCTAAGATATCAGGCAATACCGATCAGACAGAGACCATATAGACTAAACCCTATATATAAGCAAAAAGTCAAAGCCGAAATTGATGGGATGTTGGAGGCCGGAATCATAGAACCTGTAGAGGAATCTAAATGGGTAAGCCCTATGGTATTTTAGGAGAATAAACAGGTAGGGATGAGGATATGTTTCGACTTGGGGAAGTTGAATGATGCATTCCTACATGACCCATTCTATACTCCTTTCACATATGAGGTGTTGGAGAATGTAGGAGGCCAAGAAGCTTATTCATTCACTGACGGATTCTCAGGCTACCATCAGATCAAGATAGCTCCAGAAGACAGATATAAGACCACTTTTTCCACATAATGGGGATCCTACTAGTACATAGTCATGTCGTTTGGAATGAAGAATGAACCAACAATATTTTCCAGAGTAGTCATAGCTGCATTCAAAGAATTCATCCACCAGTTTCTAGAGGTATATCTGGATGATTGGACAGTCTATAGTCTGTTGAAAGACCATGTAGAAGTGTTGAGGCCGATGTAGAAAGATGCAGGCAGTGTCAGATATCATTAAACATCAATAAGTGCATATTCAGAACACCCTTTGGGATACTATTGGGCCATATAGTATGCAAACAAGGTTTGTTAGTAGATCCTGCCAAGATTGTAGTAATTGTTAATCTACCACCAACGAAATCAACATGTCAGTTAAGAGAAACATTGGAACACACATGATACTACACAAAATTTATAAAAGGGTATGCGCAGATCACTGCACCAATGGAGAAATTGTTACGAAAAGAAAACAACTTTCAGTGGAATGAAGACTGTCAGCGTAGATTAGACACCCTGAAAGAGAATATGGTAACCGCACCAATACTAGTATTACCAGATTGGGAAAAGACATTCCACGTGCATGTAGATGCATCAACCATAGAAATTGGAGCTATTTTGGCGTAGCCAGGAGTAGGAGAATATGACCATCCGACAACATTTGCTAGCAGAAAATTGTCAGAATCAAAGAAAAATTACAATACCAGAGAGAGAGAAGGCTTGGCTATGGTCTATGCACTTTAGAAGTTCAGACATTAATTATTGGGAAAAAATTTCAAGATGTTTACAAACCATTCAACTCTCAAATACCTCTTCAACAATCCAGTGTTGGGGGGGGGAGAATTTGTAGATGGTTGTGGTTGTTCCAGGAATTTGACTTCAAAGTGATAGTCAAACCAGGGAAGTTGAATGCAGGACCTGATCAAATATCAAATATCACTAATGGAGAGAAACCTACGAATCTAGAAGACAAATTCCCTGACGCACATTTATTTTCATTCCAAGTAGCCGATGAATATTTCACAGACATCATTCAATACTTGAGTATAGGCATTGTGCCACAATAATTCAACACCGCATAGAAGAAAAATCTGGTAGTCAGGGTTGTAGACTATCAATTGATTGCATGACACTTGTACAACATGGGTGCAGACAACATCTTGAGAAGATGTGTACTAGAACATGAAATACCTAGGATTTTAGCAGAAGCCCATGAGGGAATAACAAGAGGACATTATGAAGGAAAATCTACCACGTAGAAGGTATTGAGCATAGGACTATGGTGGTCGACTGTTCAAAAATCTACCACGTAGAAGGTATTGCGCAGGACTATGGTGGTCGATGATTCATAGAGACTCGAAGGATTATTGTCAGAGATGAGATGTTTTTCAAAGGGTAGGCGAACCCAACAGAGGGGATGAGATGTCATTACGACCTCAAGTAGATTTACAAGTGTTTTATAAGTGGGAAATATATTTTGTAGGACCAATTAACACACCAACAAAAATGTCAAGAGCTGCAGGTATATTATTACTACGAAAAAATACTTAATAAGATGGGAAGAAGCAACACCAATAAAATATTGCAGCATAGAGACAATACCACACTTCTTGTTTGAGCAAGGTTCATCATATTTGGATGCCCAAGGATTTTGATAAGACTAAAGGCATCCACTTCATTAACAACACTATTAAGGGTGATGACTGAGGATTTTGAAGTTTGCTTCATCGCAAAAATATTACACCATATGACCCTCAAGCAAATGGAACAAAGGAAGCCTTTAATAAGATCCTTGAAATGCATAGACAAAGATCCGCAAACATCAATAGAGATGATTGACTTGAAGATGTTCGCTAACATTACTATGGCATATTAGAAGAACCACATGCAAGAAACTTGTAGGGAAGACACCTTTTAGATTGTTGTATGGACAAGAAGCAATGGTGTCATTAGAGTTTTGGCACCTAGTTTGTATAGCAACAATTACAACATGACAGAGTGATGGCCACAAGAAATGCTAAGTCGGGCTTGATGCTCAGGGAAGAATATAGGATTCTAGTAGGGTTTCACCAAAAGGTACAGAAAGAAAGGGACAAATCTGCATGATAGACATATCAAGAGGAAAAATTTCAAGGAGGGAGACCTAGTCTTGGTGTACTATAGTAAATCTCTTCAACACCTAGAAAAACTCAGAATGCATTGGTTAGGCCCATATGAAGTAAATACTATCATAGATGGGGAGCTGTATAGTTGCATGAATTGGGAGGAAAACCTTGGTTGATCAATAGGAGCTCTAATTGTGCTTTCGTATAGGGACACCAACCTCCAGCTTATAAAACAACAACAATTAGAAAGGGATGCTGCTAACAGAGGGCTACCGCACATGCTACAAACCAATGAAAGGAGACGAGGGCACGACGCTTAAAAATAAAACTTCCACGCAGCACCGACCAAACAACAAAAACACACACTCGTAAAACATTGAAGGTGGATGAAGAAATGACCAACGTTCAGAAAGGCAAAAAATGGTGGGTACGAAGGCCAGGCACCAACTCCATGGCTTACTCATCAAAATTGAAATGCCTTCAAGAATGATTGAAGGAAATATCGATTAATTCCAGCCAATGGGCTTAATGCCAAGGAATCTCAATGGTAGGCACGCTATGAAGCCCAATTCATTCAAAACACGCAAAATTGGGTAATGTCCTGAGAAGGTCCATATGATTCCTATATAAGACAAAAGCAGCAGGATCAGAGGGGCTATTGTGAAACTGAGAAAGAATATGATAGAGCATAACGAGAGAGAGAGGTTGCAGGAGTTACATAATGAACTAAGATCGACAGAGACCATTTTTACCACAATGGCACCACCCAAAATGGGAGAGAAGATCCAGACTTGTAGATGACCTTGAAGCAACCTTAGAGCACCTCAAAAATCATAGGGAATCAAACAAGAAACCGCCTGACATATTGAATTCGTCAACTTGGATTTCCGAAATCCGGCCTAACATGGAACTAGGAGCCCACCATGGGTGGAGGAAACCCAACAAACGCATTACCAAAGGGCATGATATTGATATGTTGAAGGGACATCCAAAGATGCCAAAGATACGTGAAATCCTTTCATGCCCTCAAACTCAAGAAGCCTCGAGGGTTAATGGATGGTCCCAAACTAGGACGTATGACCATGCCGTAGTGCTGGGTCATTAATAATAATAGCCGAGCGCAACCACAAGAGGACATAGTAGAATATGTTACCGATCGGTAGAGGATGACATAGAAGAGAGAACAATTGAGGTTGGAACCTCGAGTCAACCACCACAATGGAAGGGAAAGAAGCCAGATGTAGCAAGATCATTGTGCAGGTAGGATGCAACAATCATAGTATTACCGTGCATTCCGTATATGCATTTCGGCAGCCTAACCTGTTAGGCTGCATGGAAAAACTATGGTATTCTGATCACAATGTGACCGACATGGAAAAGTTCCGGAGTTTTCAAAGCAAGTTTACCTATATACCGTAGGTATAGGACCCTTCGAAAAACCAATTTTCCAACCAAGTAGCTCACACGGACTCAGCCAACACACTGGATTCTAAGCCCGCTTGAGATCCCAGATTTGAAGGGTCATGGACGTAAACAACTACCGCTACAATCGATGGCGCTTACTCCATGGAGGATACTTATGGGTGGAATATCTTGTCTCGATAGACGTAGATATCATTATGTATATTACATGGCTTCCATATTGAGGAGAGACACCCACGTAGTTCCTCAATGACAAAACAAAGCAGAAGGCACTGGCCGAGGAAATAAAGAAGACGTGATGCAGAAAGAGGGCCCGTGAATCCACTTTCATTATGCATCGCTGACACAACAACCAAATCCACCAAAATCATGGCATGAAAGTTGTTTAGGAAGTGTCGCAAGGAATAAGTCCCTGCTGGGGTCGTCGCAGCTCCAGCATATTGTGTGAAGGGAACTATACTTAGCTGGGCCCCCGTGACTTGTTGAATCTATTCCTCAAATACTGCAAGGACACACATGACCTGGGGATAGAGTTCCACTACTCTTGGCTACTTATCCTGATCACCTTGGTCGGATTGACGGAGCCTAAATATACATACTTTAGTGAGCGATCCACTAGTTGTTGTGCAACGCGATACCTATCATTGGGGAGCACTCCCAAACCCCAAAACAAAAGTGCAAATGCAAGCATGTTATTAGGGTATTACAATGACCTGCAAGAAAGCATTTCCAACACTTCTCGCGTGCCAAGGTACCGTATGGATGTTAGGGATATTTAGACACTTAGGAGTTAGTTAAGATCTACTTGGTCTATTGTGTCACTAGGTAAAGTGTGTTTCTTAGTGTTTTTAGTATGCATTAGTGCTGCATTTAGAAGTTATATAACTGATGGTCACAATATGTTCTCACATAGAGTGATCCAACTGCTCATACTCTCCTAGATATTAACGGGCCATTGATCCATGGCTTAACAACCGATTGGTCCATGATATATTTAAAGAGCAGCTTGAGGGTCATTTTGCCGAAGGATCGACAGAGAAACTCTTGTAAATCTCTCTGCAGAATCTTTCTTTGCATTAATAAAATGCTCCAAGTGGTCGGTTGGTCAAGGTCATGGATGTTTCCTCTGTGAGGGGTTTTACCACTTGAAAACATTGGTGTGTTGATCTTTGATCTAGCTATGTGAGTGGTTATCAAGGTGTTTTCCCTCTATTGGAATACATGTGTTGTCAACACGGTATCATATAGCCTCATTCAAGACCCACTCCCCTTGTAGATCGAGATCATGAAGTCGAATTTCCTCATCTCCATTTTATATAATTTACATACATTTATTGGCTGAGAGGAATATTCCATTACATACGGAGCACTCATTTCATTCAGGAAAAATTTTTCATTTCACTCAAAAAGTTTTATTTTCCCAAGATACGGCCATTAAAGTCAAATCCAGAGGTATAAATCCCGAATACACACTTTTAAATTTTTACAAAGATAAAATTTAAACTTGATTTAAATTATTAAGTCAACTTTTAAGTTATATAATTTATTTAATAAATAAAAAAAAAAAAAAAAAAAAAAAGGTGCATCTTCCGGGTACTAACTCGAGATCTATCCCTATTGTCAATGAAGCAAATTTTTCTTGTGTGTGAAAAGGGTTTTTTTAGCACACTCTCCAAGGCCGCCTTCCACAACAACAACAACAACACCCCAATCCTCCTTCCTAACATTACAATATGTTTGCTAGACCATTTCAAAAATTTTCCTTATTAAGTAAAAGGTCTTGAGTTCAAGTCTCTCTTTGTTACTTTTTGAAAAAGTTCATGCTAAAATTGTAAAGTGTATTTCCATTCAAGTATAAAAGTGAATCACTATAAGTAGCTTTAATATTTTATTTTATAGTTATTATTTATTTTGCATGAAACTTTTCTTTCAGAAAAGGAGCCCTCGACTTCCCTTATAAAAGTGAGTTACTTCACAAAGCAACTTACACTACCATCGGTCCTTTGTTACCGCTATGCCTTTTTAAAAGGGCATAACTCTCTACATCCTAGTTCAAGTTGGCCGCTTTTTTAAACCGCATAACTTTCGAGCTCTTTCCATCTCGTGATCATTACCGGGGCTTCAGTTTTGAAATTATTATTATTTACATATTTAATATGGATTCTATGGCAATCTCTTACTTACCAACACCAACTACTTCCAAATGGAAATCTACATGGAGGATTTATTAAGAAGTAAAGGCTTGTACCGCATTACCTTAGGAAAGGAAAACAACACCCACCGATGTTGATAAGAAATCCAAAATGGGATAATAGGAATGACGGGCTAACGTGGATTAATCGAATGTCCATCTCTCTTGATTTAAGGTTCCACCTTCAATCAATTGATAAAACCCAAAGAAGCTTGGGAAAAGATTGAACTGCGGTTTGATAAAACACAATATTGTTGGAGCACAATAGTTAGAAAATCAAGTACTAACTTTGAGTCCAAGTGATTTTTCTCAAGATTAAAGACTATCTATTTAAGTTTAAACACTCAACTTTATGTGAAGAATGTAAGATAAAGATAAAATAATATCATTGCATCTATCTTATTCTTCTAATATAGGTAGTGCATATTATGTGTTTTGTATCTACCTTTTATGCCATACAAGAGGAGGTAGGGGTAGCTTATCAAAACCCCACTCTTGATTTTGTGATTTTTTGATTAGAGAGCAAGATAAGCTAGTACAACTTGGAGTGATCATCACTATAGGTACTTCCAACAAAGCCTTAGTTGTCCATCAAAAAAGATAAACCCAAGAATCCCAAGAAGAAACATCCGCCTACAACAACAATATAAGGGTCCCAAACCCACTCGTGACAACTTTTCTCCTAATGGAGACAAAGGGAAAATATAAAAATAAGAATACTAATAGACATTATGACTTTCTTGTGATAAAGATGGTCATGATGAATTCAAATGTTTCAAGAAGATGATAAATTTAGGGAAGAAGCTGTGATGAAGAAGCACATCAATAGTATTGATTCTACTACTTCTTACTCTTCTCATGGACATGCACTTTCTATTTCTAGTTTCTCCTTCAATACACCTTCTGCTCTGACTCGAGCAAGGGCTTATTGATTCTCGAGCATCTTATCATATGGCTATGGATATAGACATATTTTCTAATTTAAATGAATGTATCACCAATAAATATTTTATTGGTGATGATAGATATCGTAGTGTTGAAGTATCTGGAACAATACAAGTAGAAATGGCCATTTCCAATGATGTATTATGTGTTCCAAGTCTCTTCTGTAATCTTCTATCAAAAGTATATCAAATCACTCATTCGTGTGAAGGTAAAACCATAGATTTCCTTTCACCTACACTGTTGTAATCAAGGATCTAAAAGATCCTAATCATGTTCTGCAACTGGAATTGTTTGATGATATTACCAAGTTTTACAAGTTTGACAACTTTAGGTCATCATCATTTCCATCAGTCTTTATTGCTCATAGTGATGACTTGAGAAACTTTGCATGAGCGGTTTGGTCATCTTTAAATCCATCAGCCATTGCAACAACTATGTAATCACCGAATGGTGACCGGCCCTCCCTCTTTGTTTCCCCATGCAGATGGTGTTTGTGCTTGTTTTGTTCTCAGTAAACATCATCGGGAAATTTTTGAGAAATGTGCCTCTTGGCATGCTTTGGTCCCTTTGCAACTTGTTCACAAAGTGGATTTGTGGTCCACTTTCTTCCTTCTTTTCCTCAAGCATTTCTTTAACTTTCATTGATGACTTTTCTAGACGATTTGGGTTTACTTTCTTTAAAACTTAAGAGTGGAGCTTTTGACATGTTTTTGGCCTACGAGGCCCTTATAGAAAAGCAATCGGACATCAAATTCAAAGGTTAAGAACAAATAATGGAGGCAATATGTGAACAATTCTTTACAAATTATTACACTACATAGGAAATCCAAATGCAACACATTGTTCCATATACACCACAACAAAATGGTGTTGCCGGGGAGAGAAATAACCACACATTAAAAAAGAAATGGCTAATCAGCATGATCTAATTTAAGGGATTAAGTCTAAAGAATTGGGCAGAAGAAATCAACTGTGAAAATCACATAGTAAATAACACTCCCACGAAGGCTCTTAAAAAATATACACCAAGAAGCTTAAATAAAATTAAACCGTATGTAAGTCACTCCGCGTATTTGGCAAAGATAGCATACCACATCTCCCCCGACATGAGAAACGAAAAGCATTGGAGCCTAAAAGTGAGAAGTGTATATTTGTTTGTTATTCCGAAGATGTCAGTTACAGACTTTTTCAAACACATTGTAATGAAATTCATTATTAGAAGAGATGTTAAATTTGATGAAAAACTTCGGGCCCACGAGCCTAATTCTACACTTGTGCCCTCTTGGCCCGCGGCAAGTAGCTTCCACTGGACAGCTTGTTCCTTCTTCGCCTAATGACATCTTCTTCGGACGCTTTGTGCCTCTTAAGGATCCGGGTTTCTTCTTTAGATGATGACAATGAGGATGAAAATCCACCTCCACTGGCTGACATTCCTCCAGATGATCCCTTTGAAACTGAACAAGCACCAATTCCACCGCTCCCTAGATGGGTCCATTCAACACGAAGTGAAGTTAGTGATTTTGTTGGTGGATCTTTCAAGATCAACGCCGCATTAATGCTCATAGTTCCATTGAGGCTCTTCTCTTTGGCTTAAGTTTCAAACTCATGATCCGTAGACATTTGCAGAAGCTTCAGTCATCCAGATTGGGATACAACAATGAAATGAAGAGTATCATTCTTCAATGAAAACGAGACTTTGGATATTGTACCTCTTCCAAAGGAAGAAAACTTTTGTTAGTCAAAATGGCCTTATAGAACTAAGTATGCATCGATGGAAGTGTTGAAAGACATAAGGCTCCGTTATTTGCCAAAGGATTTTCCCAAGTTGAAGGAATTTGACTATAATGAACCTTTTCCTCAGAGAAAAAAATGTGAATTCCATCTACCTTGTTCTTCCCTGTTGCCTCACATAAAATGGGAGGTCCATCGATGGATGTTAAATCCGCCTGGCTGCACGGAGATTGGTAAGAAGAAATCTACATGGAACAACCTCCGGGCGTCCAATGACTTAGCCTTTATTTGTTTCTCAAGAAATCTCTTTATGGTCTCAAGCAAGCTCCCCCGAGCTTGGTATACCAAAATTGACAACTTTCTTATTGTCACCGATTCTCTAGATGCCATTCGATCCTAATGTCTATACAAAGAAAGTAGGAAGCCATCTCATAATAATTTGTCCTTTATGTTGATGACCTTATCCTTATCGGTAGTGACTTAAAACTTTAAACCATGTGAAAACCAAACCTCCAGAAGAAATTTGAAATGACAAACTTAGGGCTTTTGCACTATTTCTCTGGCCTCCAAGTTTTGCAAACCAGTTGAAGGAATTTCTTTTTTCTTTTCCTAGTCTAAGCATGCTTGTGACCTTCTTTCATCGCTTTCACATGGACGCATTGTAATAACCCTCTCCCTTCCAAATTGAGTCAAGCTTACCGCCATTTGTACTCGGTTGATGCCACCCTGTACAGTCAGCTAGTTGGTAGCCTCTTATACTTGACCTATACCATCCGACATTTCCTTTGTTGTTGGTCTTGTTGCTCTGTATATGCAAACATCCCATGAAAGCCATTGGAAAGTACTTAAAAGGATAGCCTCTATGTTCATGGTACAATTTAGCTCGGGGTACATTACTGGGGGACTCTTTATTGGTTGGTTTTAATTGATTCAAATTACCGGGCGACCCTTTATGATTGAAAGTCTAATCGGTGTGTTATGTTTTCAAAATTTTGGTTTAGGACCCGCCACTTGGGCCTATAAGAAACAAATGGCTATTTCATTTTCTTCAATGTAAGCATAGTACTCAAGCATCAAAATGCAAGTCAGAATACCTATATTTCGAATGCATCCTTTCTCGTGAGTTTGATTCCAAACACTATCATCCAACCAAAATTTTGTGCATAACTGAAAGCTACTGCTTCCGCCAAATACCCAGCTCAACATCAACGAGAAAAACACATCGAGATACACATGCACTTCATCATAAATCTCATTCATGATCAAGTTATTGAAGTTCTCTTTTTCCCTACAGAAGATCAAGTTGCAAACGTTTTCACAAAGTGTCTTATAGAAGCGAAGTTTTCCAAACTTTGATCTATGTCAGGAGTTCAAGAAGTTGTCATTAACGGTGGATAGGCTCTAACACCTCCTTCCTTCTCCTATTGTGTCACTATTGTAAATCCTTCAATCCTATCCCAAGTTGCTCTTATGGGGGGATGTTAGGATATTTAGACACTTAGGAGTTAGTTAATATCTACTTGGTCTATTGTGTCATTAGGTAAAAGTGTGTTTTCTAGTGTGTTTCTTTAGTATGCATTTGTAGTTAGGAAATCCGACGGTCACGATATGTTCCCGACATAGAGTGATCCAATGGTTCATACTCTCCTCGATCTTAATGGCCATTGATCTATGGCTTAACACCTGATTGGTCCATGATCTTTATTTAAAGAGCATGGAGGGTCATTTGCCAATGATCGATTGTGAGAAACTCTCTTGTAAAATCTCTCTATAATATTTTTGTTTTCATTAATAAACTGCTCCAAGTGGTTGCATTGGTTGGGGTCATGGATGTTTCCCCATAGGGGTTTTACCACATGAAAACATGGGTGTGTTGATCTTTGATCTGGTTATGTGAGTGGTTACTGAAGGTGTTCTTCCTCTGTTGGAATACATGTGTTGTTGAACAAGTGGTTGCACCATATTAGGTCATAGACAAATTTAAAGAAACCGTGCATGCAGTATGGATCCAAGCACGAAATGATCCTGAGAAAGAATGGCTACAACTGCGATACTGCATCAAGGAAGAGAACGTAGAGATGGCCATCAAGGATTGGAAAGATGACTGGAGAGTTCCAGTCCTGAATCAAGAGATGTCCACAGATAAGGAGGCTGATGCAAATCAAGAACAAACACCTACAGGAGATAAAACGATGCCCAAGAAGCCAAATCTAGGTCAGAAGCCAATGCAACAGAAGAAATGGGGTGCACCAAAGAAAGGTACCCAAGCGAGGAAGAATAACAAAATGCAGGCGTTGCAGGAACAAGAAAAAGAGACTGAGACAACATAGGGGACCACATCAAGTGCTACCCAATAGGAGCAAGGCTGTACCAAGAGGCCAATCATACACACTAGGGGTGCACAAAAGAAAGCTAAGGCACACAAGACGCCACCAGAATATAGAATAATTGAGGACGACGCGGATCTCATGGCCGAAATGATCCAGGACTGAACAACGGAGGATTTTGAAGAAGCCCAACGCCAAAGAGACAAGATCCAGGAAGAGTTGGCCGACACGAGGCATCTCCTAGAGAATATCAGAGAAACGCAGAGGGCGGGCAAAGGAATAGAGTCAATCCCTGCAACATCACAAGTAGGAGCCAAGACTATGTCGAGCGAGCATGATATGATCCAAACGATAACACATGTGAGCTCGACTTTTCACGTTACACCCAACATGTTGCGAATGGATGAAATTGTAGGCCAGACACCATTGAAATATCTAGCAAAAATATAGTTGGTAATGTGGCAGATACCAACCAAGGTGATATATAAACTGCAATTCATCATCACACAGAAAGTACAGTCGCTTGCATGCACAAATGCAACAGAGCTGCAACAGACAAAGGACAACAAAGAAGAGTTGGAGTTGGTGCTCGAGTAGGTAAAGGTTGAGACCAAAGACAAGAAATATCGCGTGGATAGGATTGAGTAGGGATTGGTTGTAGCCTATGACAAAATTTTGAAGAGCACACAAATAGTAGAGCCCACAATGATGAAAAAAATTGATCAAATTGTGTAAACAATTGATCAATACAAGCAGGAGATCGAGAACCTCCGGGAACAAATCATCCCTACCACTCCCCCAGAGGTAAAGGAACAAATGAAGAAGGAAGAAATAAGGTAGATGGAGAAAATGGAATGACAAGTCAGCACAGTTTTCGACTTGTTTGATAAAGCAACACAACTATTGAAAAAGTTGGAGGAGGATCAACAGGTCCAACAGTGAGACTAGGAAGAGGAGAAGATAAGTGCAACTATCCAGGACCTCAAGCAGAGGCAGAAGACGATGCAGATCATTGAGCGCCTCAAAGGAGAACAAGATATGAAGAATCTGCAAGCATAACTCATAGCCATGCAGACGCAGAAGAAGGATCGAAAAGCTCAAATGGAACCTCTCCAAGAGCTACCAGCAAAGGTCATTGTGCATGTAGAAGAATCATAGAAGAACATGGCACAAACTGAGGCATAGTGCGCATTGATGATCAACGAGGATATTATAGCGCAAGTATTGGACACACTCAGAGAAAATAGCATGTAGGCTCAAACACAATAAAGGGAACTCAAAAATAAGTTCTAGACTCTCGCGGGAGCTATTGAAGAAGCGCACAAAGTTTAGGTGGCTCGGGATGAGACACATGTGAGTGTTGGGGGCCTATTGGATGCAGACCTAGTCAAGAGAAAATGATATTTTTCAGAAGAGAAGCATGAGAGGAGGAAAGGAATGTTGGAAGGAAAATCAACATGTGTAAGGGAAGTAGGCGAGGTGTGCATGCAAAGAAGACCCAAAGATGCTAGGTTTAGGGGTTTTGTAATGTTTTGTAATGGTTGATGAGCCAAGAATATAATAGGTAGTACTTAGAGGAAGATAGAGCAACCGACCAAGGAAGACATAATTGTAAGAACTGTACGAGTCAGTAAGATGGTGAGCTAAAAAATCTATGAGTGACTTGATCCTGAGGGTTAGATCGTAGGTTGAGGAGCTTGGTGCAATCTAGTCAGCCTCACAGGGATCGAGGAGCTTGTTGAAGAGATGAAGATATGAGATTGTAAACACACACGACATGACATATTACTGAACCATAATAAAGAGGTTGAGAGCTAAATCTCTGTGGACGTAGCCCAGGAGGGGGTGAACCACGGTAACACCTCTATTACGTGAATGAATGTATGTGTATTTATTGTTGTTAATTGGTGAATGTTATATGAATGAATTAACTAGTTAGATATGGTATTTCACATGCATGAATCGAATGAATTCTATAATCTGATGTTAGACTGAATAAATAAATATTAGAAGATACAACCACATATCTCCACCCATTCCTAGGTTGCAAACACCTGAGTATTCCATCCACCCATAGAGATATCTTGGGTGAGATTGTGTAGTACACTTTGTGTGTTGTGTTGCCTTCTGGTCTACCAGAGGGGTTGATAGTTTTAGAGGGATTTTGTTGGGAGCTTATTAAATCTGAACTGGGGTCAATCTATGATGATAAGGTAGTATCAGAATAGCCAATAAACAATCCTAAGTAGAAGAATATAGATATTAAAGCCAACAATAGTTTAGATAGCCTTCATAAATTCCTAAATTTTCATGCAGGTACTAAGTCTTACCCATCCATTAGTTCAAATCCATTTCAGAATATTTGTATATTATTATCCTTCAAGCGATTGTAGAACAATTGAAAGCGATGGTGTACATAATCTAAGTCAATAGACCTATAATCACTTATGTAGAAGTGATACTCCTTCAATATAACCCTTTTGTCTTCGTTACTGCCCGACCTATGCATGTACATGATATGGAACATTAGGCTGACCTCCTCTAAGTGATATATTGACTTTGAATCTCATTTTACGGTTAAAGGGTGTAATTATCAACAAAATCAACCATTGACAATATTGTACTAATGGGAAAGGTATTTATGCATGTCATTCTAAAATGATCATCCTATTAGGCACATGGACATGTTGAACATATTGTTGGGTATTTTTGAATAAATCATTCATGAAGTCATAGAATCCTACCAAGTGGAACAACAATAAAGTCATATATAATTTCTTTGTTATAATAACCCCCCCATAAATTTTAAAATGTGATTTGAAAGAAAAGATAACATTTAAGTACACGTCACTAACTGGGGACACCACCAGTGGTATCTTTTTGATGCCATCACCCAATATCATACATGAAATAATTGAAGCTTTGCATGTCAACCTCCTTCCTCCCCAATTCATAATCATTGCTCACATGCATGGAATTTCTCAATAATGTTATTCCATTGCACCTGGGGAATTTCCCATTAAATAAATATTTTTGTCCCTTTGGCCTTGTACACAATATGTTATGAATAAAGTCTCTATATGATGTTGGCAATAATTGGAGTAGTTAAGTGACACTAGTTCAATTTTTTGGCATGAGAACACTAGGCCTTCTTCCAACCAGAAGGATGTACTAAAATGGGGAAGGGTTTTTAGGGACTATGAACCCCACATTAAATACTTTATTAACATGCCATAGAAAAAACTATATGAGAGATTCAAGAATGAACATAATGCACTTAACTTGGCCTAAATATATTTCGAGAAACAAAATCCTTGGTATGTTAGAATAAGCACAATACACAATACAAGTTGTTGTAGATGCCACATTGAATACAATTATTATTATGACACATATATACATTCATCATGTTTTTCATAACACCCTTATGCAAGAAATCTCAATGATAGTAACTTCATGTCAGAATGAGGTAGCATACTAGTGAAGGTCCATAAATCTATTTGTCTTGCTAATTCAAGGTTGTATCATCTAATAGAATAAATTCAAAGGGTATTGACATTCCATTTGATGGGATGAGATGTTTGTTTTATAAAAAAATTTTTTTTGGTGATCTTGCTAACAATTAATTGTGACAATACACATCAGGTTGCATTACTTTCTTTCGAAGGAGTTTTCTTACAAATTGTATGAAAAAAATCTACAATGATTCTAACAATATGATTACTTGTTTATGAACTTTTAACTATTTTAATGCCTAAAACTTTCCTAACAACAATCAAACTCCTAGATTTTAACAAAGAAATAAATAATTGACGTTTAGTTGCATCATATTTTGATTCAAAATATTCTTTAATAATTTGTATGTCTCATAACAAATTGTTTAGTTAGACAACTTAACTTCAAGGGATTCTAGACAACTTTCATCCACATGAATGAATTTAGGATATAGTTGGTACACATTGCTCAATCTAGGTAAGGATGATGGACCCATATTCTAGCACTCTTCGCCTCTATATTGTGGCATTATAAACATATGAGTTCTTATGCCTTCAATAACTTGTGGGTCAAATTTAGGAGAGTGGACATGCTCATGGGTAGTTTTAGTAATGTCTAACTATTCAACAAAAGGTTGCACCACAAGAACTTCTTCACTAGAAGGTTATGCACTAGTTTCCTCTCTAATTTAATCCATGGTATAATTATCTCCAAGAAAATCCATCACTATCTACTCATCAATAACAACTTGTCTTGATAAAATAGTCATTAGATGTTCACTAGAAGTCAAAATTGGATTAGAATCTATTGAAATCCAAAGCTTTGATTGCAGTGAAGGAGGATAAACAACAATGGCATCTTTTGTGCTAGAATTTGGATTAGCCTCTGTTGAAACCCTACATTCTTCCATACCTAACCGTACCTTTTCTCTTCCTTTATTGACCTTTTCACTAGGTTGCACTTTCCTCAAAGATTTTCTTGATCAATTACATCTATTACCCATGTTCACATGGATTGGAAATAAGAAATAGATAATATTTTCCCTCTATTCACACAAAAATCATAAAGTTTGGTTATAACAATAATTTTTCATAGAAGATGTTGATTAACCTACAAACAACATAGGATTTTTCAGAGAGTTTGAGGTGGGGCTTTGTGCCTTTTTTTTACGTAGTAAGAAAATCCACATATTATAGAATGTGTGCATGTTCCTACTACAAATTACTATATTTTTCACCTCAATACTATGAACTTTAATCCTTGGCCTCGAACACATAAACAATATACCAGTACAGGATGATGTGAACAATTGCTAGTCTCTGATTACAAATATGGGCACTATTCATAGAAGGATTTTCACAACAGGATTTGGTATCAAGGTTAGGTGTGGTGGTTTGAGGCATCATCTTGGGCCCTACATGCCTAGAATGTTCATTTATGGGTTAAAACTTTTAGATTATATTGATATCTATAACTTAGGTCCTTTATGCAACCTAAAGTTACTAAATTGACCAATTTGAAACCCTTGAGAGCTCAGGTGTGGTGGTTTAAGGAATTATGTTTGGCCATAGATGCCTAGAAGAGTTTTGTATCCCCACTTAAAGGCCAAATATCCTCTCAATAGGTCATCTATGATGGTTTAGGGTGTCATCCGTGAACCTTGAGCCCTAGAAGCTAACTCTAGAGCTAAATCCATGAGATTCCTCTATTGAGCATGTTTAATGCATAGTTACTCATACCTGGTTCTTAAACACTCCTAATGGTGCCCATATCCCCACTCAGAGGCCAAGGATATGCTTGAAAGAAAATCTATGGCTATTTTAGGTGA
The DNA here is from genome assembly GCA_010110895.2 of Picea sitchensis. Lineage (NCBI taxonomy): Eukaryota > Viridiplantae > Streptophyta > Pinopsida > Pinales > Pinaceae > Picea > Picea sitchensis. The sequence continues at coordinate 29,553 of SNQJ01S0080901.1, read as the reverse complement.
CATTGTTGGCCTCGAATGCCTAAGAATACTTTGAAAGTGTATCAAATGTTGAATATGACCTGAATTAAGCTCTAAAAAGATTATAAGAAAGTCCACATCCCCTATTAAAGGCCAAAGATACCATAGAAAGGTTCTATGTGTTGGACCATTTCATGCTTGCGCACGTCCTTTTTAACAATAGAGGGTTAATACCCATGGTTAGTCAAGAGTTGACCAACAAAAAACCCAAAGAATCGACATATCAATCTTCAATCAAGGTTGAATAAGGTCTCACACGAGACACTATGAGGATCAAAGAGACTATCTGGTCTTGTGTTGGGGATGAAGGGATAAACACACAGAGATCCATTCAGGTTGACATTCATACAATCCATTGTTAGTTACTTTAACAGTTAACAATATATAACATAAGCAAACACATTTCATTGACACATTGGAGATCCAAAATCACTGTAACTTTATTATCTTCCTTCAAATAGGCATACACATTAAGAAACGCATTCATTAACAACAATAGAGTCTTACTTTCCATTAGATGATTCCACAGATTTACATTGCATTGTGATACGTGCATTCATTCATACTCTTACATATAAGACAAACTCATACTTACAACCAGATACATTACAAAGCATAGGATCATAGTGATCTCATTGACTATCCAACCAACTACAACTAGCAAAACTCTAGCCTTTTTTCCTTTGCTGATGCTCCCTTTTATATGCTTCTTAGATCTGGCACTCAGTCACTTTTAGTTTTGCCTCACTCGCTCTGCTAACTTCCAGTCTTGCATAATTTTGTCACATGCATGCATTCCATGTCGCCCCTTTGGAATCGTGGCAATATCAACTACCTTGCCATCTCATATTCTTGTTGTCCCACGATCCCTCATGTTTCTTGTATTAATCATTGAAGGATTTTTCCTGAAGATTATTTTCTTGATTCTAGCGTGCATGTGATGTCTTCTTGATTTATGACATGCATTCCAAAACTCAGACCAGTGCACTTTGACAAAAAATCATTTGGCATGCACGTTTCATGTCAATCCTCGTGCATATTATTGAGCACACATAAAATAGGAAAAGGCACGCACAACTTCATTTTTGTGTGCATGTGATATTTACCCAAAAATTTGGGTGCCAACATGCCCCCACCACTATTACTTGTCTTGTCCTCAAGCCAACTTCCTCAATGAATAATTTTTATGAGAATTGAGTAAGAGAAAATCATCATTGATGGGCCAAAGCATCAAACCAAGTTGTTGTTGTAACCATTTTTTATTAAGAGAAAATAATCTATCTAGGTTGTAGTTGAAACCTGACACAGTTCCTAGAATAAGTCAAGCAGGCCCCAAGGTAAGCGATGGATTTGGACTTCATTTTTCCAGATGTTCAGAATCTTTCCCTTTGATGGTGTTTATGGTGAAGAATGAGGGATTTGTTTAAAGCACATCACCCAGACACCAACCCCTTAACTGAATGACGTGATATTTCTAGAATGTTTCCTAGTTACTCGTGGATCTACAATAAGTAGATCTCGAGGAAGAAATCCATCAAGAGAGAGCATCATCCTCTGCTTGTCTTTTTTTTCTAGCAATACAACACGGAAAACAGGGACCTCCTAGCCTAGTGGAATGGATATCCCATAGCCTTGGGATACCCTCTTCAGTAAAGGTGATTATCCATGGCGATAGGAAAACCAACTTCAATTCAAGAGATCTAGCAGACTTCCACAACTTTGAAGCATAGTTCAAGTAAATGTGTAGAATGTTGTTGTGTCTTGTTGGAGAATAATAGGGTGGGAGATCTGGATAGCAGCTAATGACAACGTGTCATTCTTCATGAAAAATGGACTGCGGGTTCTCAGACTGCCTGGAAGAACTAGGAATCACATGTTCCAAGATGTCCGTGAAGTTGGGCCATGAGAGGGGACATGAACCAAGAGAGGGTAAGACCAGTGGAAAGTGGAAAGATAATAGTGAGTGGGCATAAATCGAGGATGTGGGAAACTAGTGGAGGCAAGAGAGAATGGGATGTGGAGAATTTCTCCAATGATTGCATAGGAGAAAGTGGATATATATAGAGTGGAAAATAGTCAAAGGTGGTAGCCGAAATTATACAAAGAACCGACCAATGTGATTTCTCATGGAATAAAAATAGAGTCCTGGTGAATCCCCACATGGGAGGAGATAATGTTTCATATCCACCATACTAGAGATGTTCCTTTTGGAATATGGTGTCATTACTAATTATGTGCCAAGGTTATGGGTGATCTATATGAATCAGATTACTTGACCCTTCAATGTAATGTAGTGGAAGGTAGTTCAACCCAGTCTCGTGTGACTTTGTTCCTCGAGTCACTACCTTGTATGGAGTCCATAACTTCAACCTGAACTAGAAATCTTGGGAATATGAAATTTTTTTAGTCCATTTAATCCACCTATGTGAATAGATTGTACGTTGCACTGCCAAAAAAAGAAAATTATGCCAACTATGTACTCTTCTACCTGTTGTACATCCTATGCTAACCCTAATCTATAGAACTTCAGGGATGATAAAGGGAACTAAGTGACGGGTGACCCTTGCAGGTTGTATTACACCTTTAACCTATTTTCTATTAGTAATTCCCTTGAGTGGTTGTCCCTACAATGTATCCATCTTGGCGGAATTGGCTTCACTGATGTATACTATATTGAAATGACCCAATCAACACATATGTAGCTTGAAATGCCGTGCCTTTTTTCTTTGCTTTTCAATCACCTCGCTAAATCCTGCCATCATAGGTCCTCCTCTAGCTCCATGAGTTCATATAATATTTTTGGAATGGATTTTTCATCTGTCATCTGAGTTGCAAGAGAAACACATAGGTTAGGAGCCACAAATTCGAGCGACATGACTACTTCTTTACCATATAACAATATGAAGGGGGTATGCTTCATCAACCTCTTGCAAGTTGTTCAATATTCCCATAATATTGTGGGGATCCGCTGATCCCAGTCATCATGTTGCACATTACAAAACTTGGTTAATGCATGTTCTAAGATTTTATTTAAAGCTTCAATTGTACCATTGGATTGAGGATGATAGGGAGTGCTCTTCTTGTGATGGATCTTGAACTCTTGAGTGAGTTCCCAAATGGTCTCAATCATAAAATGTGAGACTTGGTTGCTCATCAACACCTTTGGAAAACTGATTCTGGTAATCACATTCTCAAACATGAATTGCACCATCATTTATGTTGTGCAATCCTTAACCAACACGGCTTCATCCCATCTCATCAGATATTCAATGGTCGTAATAATGTAGCACACACCTGTGTGACGCACGGGAGGATTGATGGGGCCCAAAAAATCTATTTCGCATTTCTCAAACCATTCTAATATTGTAACCAGGAACAGAGGGATCTCATCTCTTTGGAAAGGATTCCTGATTCGTTGTCACACGTTGTAGAATTTACAATACTTTTTGGCATTGACAAAGAGTGACAATCACCAAATCCCTACACGTAGAAATTTTCACGCAGTGGCCTTACTTTCATTGTGCCCCCCTGCAATACTCTCATGTGATTCATACAAAATGATGTATTTTTCATGTTCTAAGGCACACCTACTCAAAATTCCATCAGCTCCCAACTTATACAATTTTCCAACAATCAATTGATAGTTTGTGCTATGACTCACCAGTTGACAGCGTTGGGATAGAGTATACCATGTTGGAGTTTGTCTTGATGTGAGGAATTCAATGATCAACTAATTGATTAAGAACTGATTCAATGCAGAATATTTGTGCATCAAGGAGTTCATCATCAAGGCTATGAATAACTTCATTGGACTCAATCTGCTATAGATGATCTAGTCCAACATAATATTTCTTCGGCTTGACTACTACTTCAAACTCAAATTCTTGAAAGATAAACAACCATTGGCATATTCTTGCTCCCAACACTAGTTTTTTGACCAAATACTTGAGCACATAATGGTTAGTGACTAATTTAAAAGGGGTCCCTAACAAGTAATGGAATTTTTTTTGCAAGGCATATACCATGGCGAGGCCCTTGTGCTCGATTGTTGTATAATACTTTTAAGCATCGAATAACTTGTGACTGTAAAAATGAACCGGATGGTCAATATTACCTTTTCTCGACTGCACAAGAGATGCTCCCAGTGCAATGGACGAAGCATCTACATGGACATGAAAGAGCTTAGACCAATCAAGAAAGACCAGAATCAACTCAATGACTAGTTTGTCTTTTAGAGTATTCAGGGCTTCCTCACATTCCTTTGTCCAAATGTACTTAGTATCTTTGCACACCATTTTCTCCAAGGGAACATTAATTTTCACATAGATCTAAATGAACCACTGGTAATATATTGTATGGCCCAATGTGGCACACAACTCACAAACTGAGGTGGGGGCTACCATATCCAATATGGACACACTTTTAGATTGGTCAACTAACAACCCATCATTGCAGACCACATGCCCCAATAATGTTCCTAAAGGGGCATATAAGATGAACTTCTTCAAATTTAGTGAAATTTGGAGCTGGTGGCATCGATTCAAAATCAATTGAATGGATTGCATGTGCTCTTTCAAAAAACTAAAAACTGTTCATTTGTCCAAGTAAACCTCCAAACAATTGTGGATGAATTCTTTAAAATATGCAACCACAATCCTTGAAAAGATCACGGGGGATTTTTTGAGTCCAAAAGGAATCACCGTATAAGAAAAATAACCCCACTCCGTACCTAGTGATACCCCAAAAATCCATCTGTAAAAGAGTAGGCTTCTCGTCCTTCAACATTTTCCAGAACCTCATTGGTGAAAGGAGTAGGGAAAGGATTGTGCATAAAGGCTGCATTAAGGCTCCACAAATCTACACATATGAAAATATCACTTGTTTTTTCAATTGCACACCCATGGGACTAATCCAATCTAACTCTTCCACTAGGACAATAATTCTAGCATCCAACATCTGATCCAACACTTTGTGCACCTTTTCTTTATACTTTGGATTGAATCGGTAAGGCCTCCTCTTGACTGGTTTGGCATCTGGCTTGAGCTAAATTTTCATACCGCCCAATGATCCTATAATTCCCTTCATTTCTGAGAAGCTACAGGGAAACAAATCCTCATATTCCTTGAGTAAGTCTACAGCTTGAGTGACAATATCTTTATCCCAATAATATACAATTATGGCCATTTTGGGCACTTCTTCAATGCTAATATTATGTTTCTTTGTCTTCATTGGGCCACCATAGTATGGCACCTTCACCTCCAACACTTTTCCTTCAACTGCATGCTCGTCCTCAGACTCTTTTATTTGTATTCCTTGGGGACATCATCATCAATAACATCCACATCAACCTTCCAACAATGAACAACCTCTTTCATTTTTTCCATTGGTTGATAATATGAGCATACCACCTTTGGTGTGACATCCTTCGAATAATGATGAAATATAAAGTTCTTAATCCAGAAGAGTGCCTCTCATTGAGCCAGATCCTCTGAAGTAAAGCAAAATGTTGAGAAAAAATGAGTGCTTACCTAAACCTAGTCGATCGTTTTCCTTTGAAGCTCCTCCTAAATGTACCAACTCCTAGAAACTATATCCATATATGAACGAACCGATGGACTCATTGGGTGTGAGGAATATTCTTGGTCATCCATTGCCTCTCATAGTATTGAATGTACTCCTGAGAATCTTCAGTGCCCTTATAACGATTGGCCAATTTGAAGTCAGAGATGGGATGGAATCTAACTTTTATTAACTCGACCACTTGTGCCCAGTCATTTATGTTCATACGATGTGTTTCCCACCAATGTGTGGGTGTTCCTTGCACTATGACATCCATGGATTGCACCCGCCAATATTTTGAAACAATCTTCTCCATTTGTATCAAGAAGGCCTCCATTGTCCCTTTCCCATCAAAGTGTGGTGCATCACATAGTTTAGAGCCAATCCAACATACTGCTTTAGTTATCTATGCACATCTATGGGTATATGCCTCATACATATTCTATTTCCACCAATCCAGGGCATCTTCTGAATTAGTGTCATACGACTTCACACTTCTCCAGCTCAGTTACCCATCTGTCACGGGATTGATATAATATTCCATGTGCCCAGTGACATTATAGATATTTTCAATGAAGGAGCTTTGTGCATATTCATCCATTGGCTCATTGTATTTGTCCCCTTCATAAGGATCCAAAGGTGTGACCACGCATAAGGTGTCTGTCTCAAATGACATCTGTCACTTCTTCAAATTCACTACAACATTTTTTTCAAAATCCCAATCAATGACAAGCAATGCAGGGTATGAATATGAATCATCCATAATCTCTATGACTTCAAAATCAACCTTTGTCTTCACGCCTTCTATGTTCACTTCAACTTGCTCTAATCAACCTTTAAGATATATTCTTTATTTATTTTCCAACCATAATTGGATCAGTGACTAGACCAAATTAGGTTTACCCATCATTTCCCATGACTTCTTAGGCGATATGTTCACGTCAGAACCCAGATCCAACATGAACCCATCCATTTCATACCCACCAAGTTTTTATGTCATCTTGAACTCTCTTCAGATGCACTTCTTCTTGCTAACCTAACATACATCTCTTTCCAGCAGGGGGCAAGATATAGTGTTACCAGCATCTTCTTCTCCATACATATATCTAACATTTGTGTAAACTTTTGCAAAACATGAGGATCATTTGAAAATATTAAATAACATTGTAAGAAGTTACTTACTTGATCCTCAGTTTCTATTTGGAGACCCAAGTCATGTAGTAATTCTTCATGCGCAATACGCTTAAACTGCTTATGCACCTATTCTTCAATGGCCCTCTCTTTGATGCATCACAACTCCTCCTTTATGTGCGATTCTTCCAACAAATTTTGAGTGGAACATTGTATTTATTCACGCACTTGAACTTCCTCCAATGATATTTGTGTAGTGTACTGCAATTACTCCTAGGCATGAGCACGTTCTAGTGAGATCTGTGTTTCTTGCTGCACTTCCTCATGGATTCAAGTCTCTTCAAGAAACCCTTGTGTTCCACGCTGCAACTCTGCACATGCCCTTTCTTCTTCTATGGCCCTCTTTGTGTCATGCATAAACTGATTATGTTGAGCAACATCAAACTTAGGAGGGGGTTGTGTCGCCTTTCTTATATTTCCCTTTGATCTTTGACCTAAGATTTCACCATTCTCAAAGTCCATTCCTGTCTTCTTGCCACTGTGATTTATCACCTGGACATCTACTTCCTCATCCTTCCTCATCCTTTTTTTTAATTTCTCACTGCTCTGCATGCACTGATGCAACCCCCCTACTTCCCCGTAGGGATACACGACCTCCTGGTCAAAGGATATTTGATTCTTGAGTCAAATGACCCTCTGGAACCTTAATGGTCTCCTTTTGTATCTAAACACATGCCCTTTCGACTCCTTGGTGCACATCTGATAGCACCTACAACCTTCCCCCTCACTCTCCTGTGAAATATCAGAGTACTGGGTGTTAGCTCCTTTTTTGATAAGCCCCCTCTTGATGTGACCTTGGGTGATGACCTTACGTGACCACACGATTGCGGGCGTGGCCAAAGGCAGTTTGAAATAAAACTACTTTTCGGCCCACAATTCTTCTCGAACCTCCACGTGTCCTCTTGGAAAAACCACGGTTTGGATTGCAACCCACCCTCAACGTTTTAAAGTTCATAAAAATCTTGTCCCCACAACGCTATGGGACCTTCAATCTCCTGATCTTGACGATACTTCTAAACTGGCGGTTCAGATCTGCCCTTTCCAAATCTATGGACCAGATCTACCCCTTCTGAATCAATGGATGTGATCTCCTTAGTGATTTCAGACTTCATACTTTTCAAATATCAAACCCTTCTTTCCTTCGTACGTCAATCTTTCAGAGTTGACGATCGGTGGACACCTTCCCTCCTAAATCAACGGCCTTGCCTTTACTTTGGGTGTTTGACCTTTCAACTAGATCAACGGTCATGTGGCTCTCTTGTTGATCAACGGTCAAGATCTCCTTTGGATCTCCGAACTTCTAAGATCTCAAATATCAAACTTCGCTTCCCCTCAAAGTATGCAGATTCTTGCCGTGTGTCCTCTTAGATCGTACGACTGAGGTTTACTTCAAATCTTTACCCGAAATCCAAGGGTTTATGCCACATCTCCCTTGATCTGATGACTATGAATTACTTCGAGACTTTACCTGGAGTCCACAGATTTACACCATGTCTCCTCTAGATCTGGCGGTCCAGATTCACTTCAGGTCTTCAAGATTTGATAGTCTCAGTTCTCAACTAAAACCCCACTACAATTTACCTGGAGATCACGATCTGTTGACAAGTGTCCCCTTACAGATCGACGACTCTTGGCTCTTTGGCTATTCGGGCTTCGGGAGTTTCAAATCTCAATTGAAAAACTCTTGAATATATTTCTCGAAGCTGATGATATGTTGACATGTATCTCCTAGCAATCAATGGTCAAGATCCTACTTCGGCTATTTCACCTCCTCCTCATCCACAAACTCCCGGAGTTGTGGATCTTGTGCCACCTATCTTCCTCGATAATGGATGGTCCCAAACTACTTCACGAATTCGAAACTTTGTTAGGTTCTCTCTCCTGGGTGTGCGAAGCACTAAGGCTCATGCACCTTCTTGTAATCAGATGAATGTTGATCCTTTGCACTGTGATCTAAAGGCCACTGTCTCTCCTCCTCATGAGCTTCCAATTTCTTCCGACTTAGAATATTTCTCAGTATTCAAAGGTCTCGACCTTTTCTCCTCCTACAAGTTTGACTCTTGGATCTCATCAACACTTATGAAAAGTGATATCCCTTCTAAGCTTGATCCTTAAAGGATTTCGACTTCCCACACTCCTTGCGTTCAGGGATTTTGATAACTCAGTTCAAAGGATTTATTGAAAAGAAATTCTTCTAGTCCTCCTGACGTTCCTCTATTCTGGTTCTTCGACGCTTGGTCACTTCTTGACGTTGTGCACTCCTTGCACCTGGTCTAAGTTTCCTCTGATCTCTCTTTGAACTCTTCTGAGTCAATCCGAGACTCAGTCGATGCACTCTTTGCATTCGAGATGCACACCTTGCATACAGGTTTTAGAAGAGAAACAATTGGAAATTATCCAGTTTCGTCACGAACTCATACGATCAACTTCTCTAACAATCAAACATGAACGAAATGAAATAAATGTCATACACATAATGCAACATTCATTCATTTACACATTAAAATGAACACAGTCCAAGATTTGGGACAATTATGTATGTTCTATTCATTCATGAAACAAATTACATAATCTTGCAGTTCTTCACTGCGTCTTTCTTCTACTCTATTATGTTCTACTGATATCTCTTCTCTATCCTCTTCCTATATCATGATAATTTTACAATACAACAACAACTATCTAAGAACTGGCTCCATGAGCTCCTGTCGTCCTGTCTGCAACCTATCATATCAAACTCTTAGCGGTTACCTACTTTGTCCTATTACAATAAATATCAGTTATTGTCAGATAAGAGTCAACACTTTAGATATGCAACCCATTATATTCCTATATGACTTTACAAACATGACATATTTAAAAATGTTGTTTCCAAAATATCTCAACAACTCAATTTACTCCTGAGTTAATTTTTTATTTGAAACTCTGTCATGCTGAGATGTCGTTTCTTTGCCTCCACGCTTGCATCTTTGACTTTTAAGGCCATGCTCTTGCATCATACTCCTCTGGTTAAATTTTTCATGGACTTCTATCCATGAGCTCCTGCACTATTTTTCCATGCTTCAAAATATCAGGTTCTGTGACCCAACTTGCATTTTCCATTGGATGATCTTTCTACTTCACTAAGTATTCATGATATGTCTTCTTCATGTTCTTCTTTCTAGCTCTCTGTTCAATGATTTTCTCCATCTGAGTTTTTTCTGTTGTGGGAAATTGTTCTTCCCACTAAACTTATTTCTGATCATCTGATTCTCCTGCCTCATCTCTCCTGCAAGGATACTGGTCTGCAACACTGAATATCGGTGATATCCCAACATTGTCTGGAAACTCAATTTCATAAGCATTGGATGTGAATTTTCTGAGAATCCTGCATGGTCCTATCTTCTTCATATTCAACTTGTTATACGTTCCCCTTGGAAAACTCTCTTTTCTCAAATGAGCTAAAACTTCATCTCCAACTTCGAGTTGAACTTCTCTCCTCTTATGCTCAACTTTGTTCTTATATTTCTGGTTGTTGTCATGTAGCTACTCTCTAACCATGTCATGGAATTTCTGCATTTCTGTTGCAAAATCCTCTGCTCCATCACTTCTGAACTCATCTTGATTCATATCTCTCAACTCTGTAATCCCCCTTGGATGTATACCATACATAATTTCAAATGGACTTTTCCTTGTGCTCCTCTTCACTGAATTGTTGAATGCAAATTCTGCTTGTGCCAGAATTTGATCCCATTGATGACCTTTCTCAGTGACTAAACTTCTCAACAAGTTTCCCAGACTCTTATTTACTACTTTAGTTTGTCCATCTGTCTGAGGGTGATATGATAAAATAAAGGACAAGTTTGTCCCCATCCTCTTCCATAGAGTCATCCAGAAGTGTCCTACAAATTTGGTGTCCCTGTCTGAGACTATGTTCCTAGGCAATCCATGTAGTCTCACTACGTCTCTGGAAAAAAAATTGGATATGTGTGTAGCATCATTTGTTTTCTGGCATGGTATGAAATGTGCCATTTTTGAAAATTTGTCCACCTCAAAAAATATGGAATCTCTTGCTTTATGAGTTCTAGGCAATCCCAAAACAATATCCATATTGATTTCATCCCATGACCTTTCTGGAATTGGTAATGGCTGATACAAACCATTGTTCTATTGTCTTCCTTTTGCATACTGACAAATCCTACATTTGTTTACAAACCTTTTCACCTATGCCCTCATGCTTAGCCAATAGTATGAATTGATCAGTTGTGCAAATGTCTTATCACGACCAAAATGTCTAGCTAAACCTCCACTATGTTTCTCTTTCAGTAGGTTATCTCTCATTAAGCATCTTGGTATGTATAATTGGCTCCCTTTGAACAATAATCCATCCTTGATCAAATATTTTGTCCATGGGATTCTATTCCCCAAAAAAGGATTCTTGCAGGTCTCATAAGCTTCCTTAAAGTCTGGATCTTCTCTATACATTTCCTTGAGGTGTTCAAACCCTAAGGTCTCCACCTGGAATTCTTGTACAATCAAAATCCTCCTGCTCAAAGAATCTTCAAATTTGTTAGCAGTTCCAACAATATGTTTAATAACAAAAGTAAAATTATTCATAAATTCTACCCATTTAGCATGTCTATGATTCAATTTTTCTTTCCTAGTAATAAAATGCAAAGATTGGTTATCACTATTCAAGACAAATTCTTTATGAATTAGATAGTGCCTCCACTTCTTCAAAGCTTGAATCACTGCATAAAATTCTTTGTCATATGTGGAATACTTCTTCTTGGTATCGTTCAACTTCTCACTAAAATAAGAACCCAACCTATTATCCTGACTCAAGACTGATCCAATATCTAATCCACTTGCATCACATCTCACTTGAAATGTTTTTCCAAAATCTGGTAAGACCAAAATTGGTTGTTCTGTGATATTCTCCTTCAACACTTTGAAACTTTTTTCAGCTTCTTCTGTCCAACTGAAGGAATTGTGTTTCTTCTTCACAGTGTCCAAAATGGGCGCACATATATCACTGAAATTTTTGATAAACTTTCTATAAAAACTTGCTAACCCATGAAAACTTATTACCTCAAATATGATTCCTGGCGATGGCCATTCTCTGATTGCTCTCACCTTTTCTGGATTCATCTTCAATTCATTTGAAGAGATCACAAAACCCAAGTATATGCGTTCCTTCTTCATAAAAGAGATTTTCTTTAGATTTATCAACAATTTTTCTTGCTGCAACTTTTCCATCACTGATGTCAAATGTATTAAGTTTTCTCCCTCTGTCTTACTAAAGATTAGTATGTCATCCAAATATACTATGACAAATTTTCCTATGAAGTCTTTCAATACTTCATTCATTAGTCTCATAAATGTTCTTGGTGCATTTGTCAACCGAAATGGCATGACCAACCATTCAAACAATCCTTCATTTGTCTTGAACGTTATTTTCCACTCATATCCCTCTCTCATTCTTATTTGATGATATCCACTCTTCAAGTCTATCTTGGAAAAATAGCTTTCTCCACTCAAACAATCCATAAAATCATCCATCCTTGGTAAAGGGAATCTATACCTAATGGTTATCTTGTTGATGGCTCTGGAATATGTACACATTCTCCATCCTCCATCCTTATTTGGACTTAACATAGTTGGTACTGTGCATGGGCTTAGACTTTCCCTGACTAAACCTTTATCCAATAACTCCTGGACTTGAGTTTTGACTTCCTCATTCTCTCTAGGTGTCAACCTATAAGTTGCTTTGTTTGGTAAACTAGCTCCTGGAATAAGGTCAATATGATGGCTTATACTCCTAATGGGTGGCAATGAGTGTGGTAACTCATCCACTACTATGTCAACAAAGTTTTCTAGCAGTTCTTGGATTTCTTCAGGCAAATCTTCCACTTAATTATTTGTAAGGATAACTCTAGGCTTCCTCACTACAACAAACTGTATTTATTTCTCCTTCTTGACTTCATTCAAGAGTTCCTTCCCACTCATGAGAAGTATACTTGAACTAGATTCCCTCTTTTTCTCTTTGTCTTCTATTGGTAACAACATGTGTGTCCTACCATTCTTTTCTAAGGTATAGGTATTATTTCTTCCATCGTGAATAACTTTTCTGTCAAACTTCCATGGTCTCCCCAATAAAATATGGCAAACATCCATAGGAATTACATCACATAATATTTCATCCCTATAACCTCCTATTTTAAATTCAACTTGGCATTGTTGACTTACCATTACTTGATGTTCTTTATGTAACCATGATACCTTGTATGGGTTTGGATGTGCAGTTGTCTTCAACTCCATTTTCTCCACCATCTCTGTGGATACTAGATTGTCAGTTATCCCATTGTCTATGATCACCTTGCAAACTTTGTCTTTTGTCTTACAAGCATTTCTGAATAGACTTGTTCATTGAACTGGTTCCTCTACCTCCTTCTCTAGCTTAAGAAGAATTTTCCTCATCATGAGGTTCTTTCCTCCTTCTGTTTCTTATACTTCCACATGATTCTATGCTTCAACAAAGTGTGCTTTGCCTCCTCCTTCTTTCTTTATCTCGGGACATACCCAAGACTTGTGCCATGGTTTTCCATGGGCATAAAATCTAACTTCGCCTCCTCTGGCTCTTCCTCATCCTTTGGAAAAAGAGCTTCTTCCTCCATGTTGTCCTTCCTTATAACTTCCACGTTTCTCTGGGTGACTATGTTGCTTTCCAGCTTCATGCTTTGGTTTCTGGAACTTCTCTCTACTGGTTCCCTTACCTCTGCTTGAATTTCCTCCTCTATTTCGTTGGCTTTTCTCCTGGAAAATTTTTATTCAAGTTTAAAGGATACTTGATAAGCATCCTCGACTTTACTAACAGACATCATGTTGATCTCCTCTTGTATTTCATATCTTAGGCCATTGATATATCTAGCTATTTTCTCATCTTCATTCTCTTTCTGTCCAGCCTTGATGTTCAGTCTGTAAAATTCCTCAGTGTACTCCTTCACTGATAAGATCTTCTGTCTCAGGTTCTGCAATCTTCTGAACAGATTGATTTGATATTCCTTCAGGATAAATTTTGCTTTCAACTTGGCTACTATCCTATCCCATATTTTAATTTTCTTCTTACCTTTTCTCCTGCGTTCAGCTTGCAATTCATCCCACCATAGTGTTTCATGACCTTTCAGTCTTGTCATTGCATGATTCACCATCTTGTCTTCTTCGATATATTAATGTCGAAGTACGTGCTATGGACAAGTACCTAATCCAACAATTCTTCAACTTCTAAATTGCCTTCATACATTGGTACCTCTATTTTTGCTCTGGCTCCTATTCTTGAAAAAAATTTCAATAAGTGGTCTTGTGCAACATCCTCTACTACATTTTCTTCGACCTCTATCTATTTTCTCTTAGCTTCATTGATATATCCGATTAATGCAGTTCTCTTCTCCCGTTGTTTCATAGTCTTGTTGGTCCTAAAAAAGATGCACTTAAAAGCGCTTCAAAGGGAAAAATCTAGGCCACCTATCAGTTTAGAATGATTGTTTCTTTACTTTTTTGTTCGTTGGTTAGAAGTTTATTCTTCACCATCTTGTCTTCTTCGATATATTCGTAATCGAAGTACTTGTCCATAGCACGTACCTAATCCAACAATTCTTCAACTTCTAAATTGCCTTCATACATTGGTACCTCTATTTTCGCTCTGGCTCCAATTCTTGAAAAAAATTTCAATAAGTGGTCTTGTGCAACATCCTCTGCTACATTTTCTTCGACCTCTATCTATTTTCTCTTAGCTTCATTGATATATCCAGTGTCTGGTTCTCTTCTCTACGTTGTTTCCATGGCGTCTGTTGGTCCTAAGGTCTGCACTTAACTGCTAAAGGGAAAATCTAGGCCACCTATCAGTTTAGAATGATTGTTTCTTTACTTTTTTGTTCGTTGGTTAGAAGTTTATTCTATCAAGATAAAGGAAAGGTTGGGTTTGCATAATGATGAGGATGAGGGCTCTCCTTGGCTTATGGCACACTAAAGACAGACTAGTGAAATAATAGAAAATAGAGAGAAACAACAAACTACTCAATGAATAATCTGTTGTAAGAAGTTCAATACTCAAAATAATATTTCAAGACATCAAACATGTATCAAAACACAGTAACTCCCACAGGTTGAAAAGACAATTTTTC
>SNQJ01S0080901.1:0-14616 GCA_010110895.2 Picea sitchensis | reverse complement strand
TGAAATAATAGAAAATAGAGAGAAACAACAAACTACTCAATGAATAATCTGTTGTAAGAAGTTCAATACTCAAAATAATATTTCAAGACATCAAACATGTATCAAAACACAGTAACTCCCACAGGTTGAAAAGACAATTTTTCACTAAAGAATTAGTTGTTTGACAGGTTGTGTATCAGTAAGAATAAGTCACACAATCGTTGAAAGGAAATGAAAGCACATTGCGCAAATCAAAACTATATTCAAGATAAGAATAAAAACACATAAGAAGTTGAATGATTCACCATCATCAAGAATATGTTCACCAGGTAGAAAGATTTAATACATGCATAAAATAAGTCCAACCAGTCTGTTGTATTGCTATTATTTCCTTGAAAATTTTGGCCTTTACAATATCCAAAAAATAACTATTTAAAGAAAAATTTGTAGGGGTCCTCGTCCTTAGGGGACTGAGACCTAAATTAATCTAACTATTTGTAAATCAAATTATTAACTGTACTAAGATGTTGAAATTAATCAACAAGAGTGGTTCTTATCTCACATAGAAGACCACTCTTGCATATAATCTAGAAAAATGTTGGACTTAATCAAAATAAAACTACTACTATCTCTAAGACAGAACTGAAACATGCTGAAGGAACTGAATGGACGAAAATGGGCCTCAGAGTGACAAAGAAGAGATTTGTTGTCAAGCGATGGCATGTTTGCGAGTTTTTGGAGGCTACTGGAGATAACCGACTGTGATCTATGACAGAGACTGACTCTTTGTCTATGTCTGAGCTTTCACAAGCTAAGCACAGTCAGAGTTGACTATACTCGACTCTTCCCCTCGCTTTCACTGTGATGACTGGTCGTGAACAAGAAATCATGGAGGTGTGGGTCCAATGGGAAGATGGGATGAGAGGATGCGGGGGTATATGACGTATGAGGACACATGTCACAAGGTGAGAGGAGGCGAGAATATGATGGAGGTATTTGGAGCGTGGAGCTGGCGACGTAGAATGAAGGATACATGTGGAGTAAGTGGAGGACAAGTGTCGAGTGGCGAGAGGAGCGAGAGTAATGAGTGGAGGTGATGTGGATGTGACGTAGTTTCATATAAACACATGATTGTGGAAGTTGGTGAGGGAGGTTTGGATTCAGACCACCTTTGGGCCCGCAATTTACCAGAAGCTACCATGTACCCTTCCCACAAAACCATAGTTTAAATTGCGAGACCTCTCTAGAAAATTAACATCCGGGTAGTTTGCGTCCCCGCAATGAAACATAGTCGTCTATGTGATTACAATCTGAGATCTGGGTGATATTTACCTACCACAAGAATCAACGACTCTCATTTCTCTGAGATCAATGGTCTGGATTTATTTCAGAGTTTCGGGCTTCGAGAGTTTTGAAAGTGAAACATGAAACATCTCCCGGATAAAAATCTCTAAAGTGAATTATCTGTCACCGCGTGTCATGATGGATGAATGATCCAGATTCACTTCGTAAGTCTGGGTTTTAGGAGTTTCAAGTGTGAAGCACGAAACATATCCCAGAGGAAAATCACCGAAGTGACGTGGTGAAATGATGTCATATGATGTCACAGATGTTGAGTTGTCCTGGAGAGAAGGGTGACACGTGTCATGTGGAACTGGGTGAATGTCACAACCAAACAACTGAGAATGAGTGCCATGTGTCATGCCTCATGACTGTGCCATTTTTCCTGCCTCATGAGAGCGCCACGTGTCATGACTGTTGGTTGGTCTAGATTTACTTAGGGTCTTTGGTTCTTCCGGACTTTCGAACGTGAAACCTGAAATTCACCTGGAGGAAAATCTTTGAAGTGAATGAGCTACTGCCATGTGTCATGGGCAACGAATGGTCCAGATTCACTTCAGACATCTCGACTTTAGGAGTTTCAAATGTTTCATAAATATTTCCCAGAGGAAAATTCCCTGAGTGAAATGATCTGCCGCCACGTGTCTCTGTTGATGTATGGTCCTGATTCATTTCAGGAATTCAGGTCTTTGGCTCTTCGGGGGTTTCGAATGTTTGTTCTTGGAAAACCGCCGAAGTGAAAATCGCCGAAGTAGATGATCTGTCCCCGAGTGTCATGGTAGATGAATGACCTAGATTCTCTTCAGGTCTTCGATAGTTCGGGAGTTCTGATGACTCTTGATGTTAAACTCTGTTTGATTCTGCACCCTGGATGGATGACAACCCTCAATCTGATTCGCTTGATAGATATCCACCATTGAAAATTTCCCCTGTTTATTTCGGCAACCCTGGCCCAAATATGATCGTTCTAAGTGGTTGCGTTTATCCACGGGCGTTTCCTGCGTATGCAAAAATACTTGGTGGACCTGTGGTGAGCTTAATCAATGGAAAAATATGAGGACAGTTAATTCGAACCCAATCCAAAATATATTTATCCTTCAAGAAACAGAGACAGACATGCGCAACGACTCAAAAATTAATAAGGACCAAGATACTTAGTAATGGGAAAAAGACTGAACCAACCAGAAAAAGGAAAAAGACGAAGGTAGGGTCAAACAAGAGGAGAAGTAGGGGATGCATACCTAGGTTATAAAATTGGCTCCAACTGGGGGTAGATCGTCCCTGTGAGGTGCTAAGAATTGTAGATCGATGCCTTGATATTAAATGACTGCTCTTACCTTTCATCACTTACCCTCGTTTCTGTTTTCCAGCCTTGGGTATCTGGTATTGTCCCTCAGCCATGCATTTTATTGAATTAAAAACTGAAACCACACCCCAGTGCCTTGTTGGGATATGGAGTCTTTATTCACACACAACTAACTAATCAAAAGAAACAATAAAGGAAAGCGTCTATGGTATAAGAGGGACCTTCCCCTGTCCTCAAACAAAGTAGTGTTTCAAGAAGCGCCCATTTACTGGGCCTCCAAATATCTATGTATCATCTAGATTGTGCAGAATGAACATGTTGTTGTTCAGGACTTCAACTACCTTAAAAGGGCCAAACCAAAGGTTGTTGAATTTACCATTCTTGGGCTTGTCATCCCTTCTGGCATCCCACCTCAAAACCAGGTCACCTTCCTGAAAAATCTCCTTCTTGGTTTTCTTATCAAAGGATGATTTGATCTTGCTCTGGTATGCCTCAGTTCTATGATCAAGTGCTTCTCTTCTATGTTGAACTTATATAATATGGAATATCCTCCGTTGGATGTCATTGGGCTCCTCAATATCCTCCTGCAAGAATTTTAGGACTAGTATACCGAGATGAGTATGAAAAACAACGTCTATGCCATAAACAAGATGGAATGGTGAGGTTCCCAAAGACTTCTTAGTGTTGATCCTGTTAGCCCATAAGGAATATTTGAGTTTGGAGTCCCATGATTTCTTTCTTTCAGTCAACAAATTTTTAATGATCCTGATGAGAGTCTTGTTTGACGATTTTTCCAGGCCATTTACCTAAGGGTAATAGGGTGTGGAATGTGTCAAGGAAATGTTGTGACTACCACATAAGTCAATCATGGCTTTGGACTTGAAATCTTGGGCATTGTCTGTCATGATCTTGCTGGGGCAGCCAAATATGGAAAAAATATTAGTTTCCAGGAAATTTATGATTACCTTGTCAGTTGCATTCTTGGTGGGAACAACCTCAATCCACTTGGTGAAGTAATCAATGGCAGTGAGGTTCCACTTGTGTTTTCCACTGGAGGGTGGATTTATTTCGCCTATGAAATATAACCCCCATTGCTGAAACATACTACTGGCTTTGATAGGTTTCAGGGGCAGTGTCAATAACTTATGTTTCCCTGCAAAAAATTGACATTCATTGCAGGCTCTAACAGTGGAAAACACATCAAAGAAAAGGGTGGGCCAGTAGTATCATGCCCTTAGGATCTTGAGCGTTGTGGCCTTCCAATGTTGGTTCCCTCCAAACACTCCTTTGTGCATTTATTCCGTGACTTTTTTAGCTTCGTTTTCATGAAGGCATCTTAACAGGATGCCAACATGATCTCTCCAATACAGGTTCTAGTTTGAAACACAGAACTTGATGGCTTTCAACTTGAGAGACCTGTCCTTTGTATTCTTTACATCTGGTGGACATTCAAAATATTGTAGAAAATAGACGATGTTTTTATACCAAGGTGAAGAGGAATACTTTTAAAATACCTGTAAATTGTGTTGTCCAGGTTGTATGATGGATGCATCTGGTTGGGTGAAGATTTGATGCAACTCTATCACCTTGCAGTCTGATTTTGACAACAATTTGGCCAGCGCTTTCCCTTTGATCAACTTGGTGGGATTTATGTGTAAATCATACTCCAACAACTTGACAATCCATTTTCCTCTTTTCCACTCGCTTTCTAGCTGGACCAGAATCTCTTTGACACTGCTGCTAGGAACAAAGGTCGTTATGCTAGACTGTAGCATGTAAACCCTGAATTCCTTGAGTGCTTTGACCATTGCATAAGCATGCTTATCTAATATATCATACCTGAGCTCAACATCTCAGAGGGCTCTACTGAAAAAGGATATGGGCTGCTCATGCCCTTCCTTGTTTTTCTGCAACATTACAACAACAATCATTTCATCTAAGGCAAAGGAGAAGATGAGGAAATCTCTCGTGTAGTTGGGGTTGGACAATACAGGTGCTTCGACTAAATATTGCTTGATCGTTTGGAAATAATATTTCTCCTCCAAGGACCACTCTATCACAACATCTTTCTTCAACATGTTAGTAATGGGCTTCATAATTTCAACAAAATTAGGCACATAACATCTGAGGAAGTTTATCTTACCAATAAAAGACTGGACAACCTTTTTATTTCTGGGGATCTCGATTTGTTGAATGGAACGAACCCTATTTGGATCAATTTTTATGCCTCCTGCTGATATGATGTGGCCCAAGAGATTTCCTTCTGGCATGGAAAAGTGAGACTTTATAGGATTCATGGATATCCCATACCTCCTACATTTCCTGAAGACCTACTCCAAATGTTGCAAATGTTCCTCATCAGACTTGGAAAAAATGGTAATTTCATCTAGGTATATGACCATAAATTTGTCCTTCTCCCCCATGCAGGTTATGTCCATGGACCTCTTGAAAGTGGCCCATGTGTTCATGATCCCAAAGGGAATCTTTTCATACATGAATGTTCCCCATGGGGTGGTGAACGCTTTCTTTTCTTTATCTTCCTCACAAACTGCTATCTCGTTATAACCAGAATATCCATCAAACAACGAAATTATGTGCGAACCTACCACCCTCTGTATAATATGGTCCATCTTGGGGAGGGGGTAATTGTCCTTCAAAGAACACTTGTTGAGATTTATGAAATCAACACATAAGAGTATCTCCCCACTTTTCTTTCTCACAGGCACTAGGTTGGCCACCCAGTTTGAATACCTCAATGGTACAATAATCTTGGCATCCAACATCCTTTTTAGTTCTTTCTCAATTATAGACATTAACATGGGATTAAATTGCCTAATCTTCTATCTGAATGGCTTGGAGCCAATTTTTAGAGGGATCTTGTGTTGGATGATGTCAGTATCAAATGTCTTCAAATATTCATAGGACCATGAAAAAGTATCAAAAGTTTTTTAATGAGACTGACATACCTGTCCTTTTTTTTTGCAACCAATGATTTAGAAAGATTGATGATCTTGGGACTCTCAGTGGTCCCAGTATTTCACTTTGTCACCTCTTCTTATTGATAGTTCATGGCAGTTTCTTTGTAAACATCATTACTGTTGAAAAATATTTCCAAAGGCACTAGTCCTTTTGGAATATGATTGGTTTTCAGATCCACAATATCATGACCAGCCACTGTCTTCAGCAGATGAGAAGATTGTTGATCTTCTAATTTCTCATTTTCATCTTCTTGACTTTCTTGATCAATGGAGATATTGGAGAATTCATCAATGGTGTGAAGAAATCTCTGCATCTCTAAATCATCACTAAAGACTTGTCAGTGCTTTATGTTGTTTGGTATGGTTGTCCCGTGTTTGATTTCCACCTGATATTTAATATTTGGGCAAATGGGAGGCCTGAACATGATGGCAGCTAAGGCCAGAGAATCAACTTTTTGATTATGTTCTTTGGGAATGAAAGAGAGGTTAAATGCTAAAAATAAATTGTCGATCAGGTCCCATACCTCATTTTTGTACTGCTTGAGCCTCTGTTGATTAGTTTGATAGATATTCCTCACTTGATTGATGACCAACTTAGAATCACCAAAAACTGCTAAACAGTCAATAGCCATGTCTTTGGAAACTCTCAATCCCAATACCAAAGCTTCATATTCAGCTATATTATTAGTAGTCTCAAACTCCAGATTATAACAGAGGTTTATTACTTCTTCTGAAGGGGAAAAGAGGATAATACCTGCACCATATCCTTCTTTTGACGAAGAGCCATCGAAATAGATATTCCACACCTTGTTTTGTTGACCAGTGATTGGATGATCTCAGCGTTGGATGACTGATATTTCATTTTCATCATCATTTAACTAAAATACAGAGGAACCAATCTCATCCTCCACAACATAAATGGGGTGATTTCTTAGGTTATGATGACCACTGACTATGTATGCTAACCTGAATTCTCTGTACAACCTCCTGTGCTCACCACCAAAAACTAGAATGGTGGCATACATGAGGTCCATTTTCAATGATACTCCAACCTTCTTAGCCCAAGTTCTGGATAACAACATGCCAAAATTTGGGGGAATGTTGGCCACCACAATGTCTATCACTACACTCTTAATGGGTAACTGAGGTAGATAAACTGCCATATCTTTTATCAACCCCAATCATTTTACTTTCTTAGAATCAAAGAAGTACAGGACTTGGTAAGGCTTGGTAATCTCGAGACCTAGTTCTTCCATAACAACTTTGGGCATGACATTGTGAGAGGCTCTTGAGTCCATAAGATAGTTGTGGAGGATCTTTTCATGAAGATTCAGAGATATATAGAAAGGAGGAGAAGCATCAGATCCATCTTCAATGTGTGGGCCCATAGTAATGGCTAGGTTTTCATCCTGTAGACTAATGACATAAGAAGATACACTAGAGGGAGTTGGTTGTAGAAATTTCATGATGGATTTTTTGAAAGGTTCATTTTTTAATAATTCTGTCAAAGGGACAAGAATCTTGATTTTTTTTAGATCATGTTCTAGGATGAAAGAGGTTGGTGGATTATCATCTTCCTTTGTTTTAGGGGCAAGAGGATTCAATAATGGGGATGACTGAGTTTTAGATGGCATACCTTTATTCGGATTTGTCTTGGGAGGAGCTTCTGCTTTCTTTCCTTGATCAGAGGTGGTGGCCTTGGAGGCTCCATTTCTTGTCCTCAAATCGTATTTCTTCTTGGGTTGACCTTGGATAACTCCCTCCTCCCCTATCTGATCATCGAATTGATTTGAAAATTGTTCCACCTCATATCCTTGTTGTGTTAAGTGACTGGTATAATAATCTATCTCATTGAAAAGCACAACAGTATCGTCCACATCATCATTGTCTGCATCTATCTCCTCAATATGATTTTTTTGGAAATGGGGCAATACCCTTTGATCATCAACATTTCTCCTTTCCCTCTTCATTACTTGAGGAACATCATTAGGCCTTCTGAATTGATTCTGATTTCTATTTCTAGCCCCTTGAAAAGTTCTGTTTTTCTGTTTGGATTCCCATTTTATCTTAGCTATCCTGGAAGTCAGATCCTTCAAAGTCTTGGTCATATCCTCAAGTTGGGGATCATATGTAGCTGGGTTAGAGGAGGTAGGGGCATCCTCTCTCTGTTTTTTCTTATCTTTATCAGATCTAGTCTTTAATCTGTCTGATGCCAAAATATTAGATTCAACTTCAATGGTTGCTTCTTGCATGGACAAAATTGTGGTTGATATTCTCTCTCTCAGGAGGAGGGAGAATTCAACATCAAATGAATTAGCATAAGTGATCTTGGTAGAGGCTTCAGTTGGTTTGATTTCATCTGAGATTCTACCATACATCTTGTTGAATCTCTTGTTGAAATCTGAAATAGATTCACCATTATTTCTCTTTAGAGCCCCAAATCCAGTGATGTAATAGAGATAATCTCTCCTATCTCCCCATTTCTTTATAAAAGATTCATCCAATACCTCGATATATGCAATGGAGGTTGGAGGAAGGCTCCTGAACCATTTATTGACCTCCCCATCCAGACTCTGTACAAACAACCTCATTCACACGTCTGAATAATCAATGTTGAAGTTGTCTGCAAAACTGTAAAAGGATACCAAATGCTCTTCAACAGTTATTTGATCTAGGTGTATATCAGTGGCCACCCACCTTTCCCAAATGGCTCAAAACAGTTTTATGGAAATTTTGGCAATTTACTATTTTTAGTAGGTTTTAACTTCCGGGGCCATTTTGAGGGCCTAAATGAAGTTTTTTTGAGATAGAGGTTCTCAATGATATATAAAGGCATTATTGAGCCCCCAAAATGAATCTCCTCGATGATACCTTTCCAACGAGCTATCATACGCCTAAAACAAAGATCATATGCAAAAGTTACGACCCCGGGAAGTTGATGCACCAACTTACCCAAACGGGGCCCACATGACTTTTGGCGCTTCATCTCCTAGGGTTAGGTTTTTGGATGTCTAGGGTTTTTGGCATTCCAGTTTATTGTAAAAATGCCTTCAGAGCCTCATTTTAATCATCTTCTTGTGAATGCGAGTAGCCGTCACATCTCTTCTCAGAGATAAGCTGCCACCATTCTAGCGAGTCTTTCACTCTATATTTTTACAGTCTCTCTACATTTATTTCATTAATAGAAATCGTGTATTACTATATCTCTGTGTTTATGGTTACATCTGTGATACATTTCTGTTATACTATTGAATATCTGTGATATATCTGTGCATTTCTTTATTATATCTCCGATCTCATTTCATGCCTAAAATAATCGGTCCGGTGGTATCAAAGCGGGATGCTCTTGATCATTATTCAGTGCATGTCCCGTCGAGGTCTGAGTATAGAAGGTTGGGTATCGATATTTTCTCTCTTGAAGAAAATGGCTCGCACACCCAGGAAACCCTCAATGTCGGAAGAAAAGTGTCGGGGATCAAATTTTGCTCAATTTTCAAAGTCTTTGGAATGCGACGAAAACGGTGCCACCATTATTATTCGTCTTGTTTTCTTGATTCTGGTGGTATATTACTTTCTCAAATGGAGTCATTATGGAGAAGATATCGCGATCGTTAGCCAAGCCAATGAGCAAAAATGTTAGATGTTATTTGTACGGTCCGATACCTGATTAGTACGGTGCAATGGCAGAGGCGTGTAGTTCGTCGCGACCATACGTTGGTGATATGGCGGGTTTTTTGGTTTTTGGATGGCGAATAGGAAGTTGACTGCGTGTGGGTTGGTGGAAAATGGCAGGATGCGTGGCTATCCATGGGTGCCACGTGTCACATTTGTTTTGGTTTATATTATTATAAAAATATTGTTGGAGTCTGCGGGGTTTGACCCTCGGACCTCCCTCCACATAACGTTTTCACATAACCGGCCGACTGTTATACCACATGGTTGATCCTTGGTATATATATATGTTTTGAAACATTTGAATTGCATATTATTATTGGAAGGCGGGGGATGAATTACCGAGGGGCTAAATACGACCCTTGATCATCAATATAAACATATGGGCAGCATAGTGCTAAACCAAAAGCTCGTGCAATGTTAAAACATATGTATTGTATGCGCGGGAAAAATACACGGACATAGCTCGCGGTCCTTTGATATATGTGGCCATAATATATGTGTTATACGCACGATTGTAACGGTTGGTGTATAGCCCTTGGACGCGGGAGTTTGTATATGTTTTCCATGTGACCCTAATCTGAAGCATGGGGAGGTTACATCTGGTATAACCAATTAACTACTTGTTGGCCTAGCGCGCGGTCACATGTACCATACGTAAGTGCGGCGGTTAGGGCTATTGCATATAACGAATCCCTCTGGTTTACACCATTAACTGATTTTTAGTCTTTGGGTTTTGCCTTTCACAAAAATGTGAGCCGGAGTTCATTCAAGAGGTCTTGAGGTATGGAGCCGAGACAACAACGAAGAGGAGACTTTTAGGAGGCCTAACTTTTTCATTTTTTGATCGATTGAGGTGCAGAAAGAGCCCGAGCCGGGGAACAGGATATGTTGGGAATCCATTGGAGTAGTTGGTTTGTTATTTTGAGCATTTTAAGACATGTTTTGAGCACGTTTTGACATTTAATAATAATGATCCATTGGAAGGCGGACCGGGAGATGTAGCCCATAAGAGGGTGAACTCCTTTATCAATTGTTGTGCATATGTGTTTATGTTCAATGTTTATCTTTAGCTGTCTATGTATAATTTGCATAAGTAATCCTTTATTTTATGTGTTGCAAAAGCTGATCCCTTTTGCTTTAAACACATAACATTTCTGTCAATAAGTGCCAAGTTTTCAAGTCTTCTTCATTTTGAATCAAAAAGAAAAGCGATGGAAGCGGGGCCAGTCCTATCAATCTATTGCTTGACCAAGCTCTCAACAAAGGGACAAAATGATGGAGAATTTTGCCCACATCCTTCAATGCCCTCTGGAAGTAAGCATCCAGGGGAGTGTATCTTCATCAAGTGTCCACTTTGGAGGCACCCTCGGCTCAAGGTACAAGTTAATTTTGATATTCCTGTATTTGGGCGGATAGATCTGACTAGAAAATTGGTTAACTGCTAGAAGGTTATTTCTCTATTCACCGTTTTTCAGACAAAGAAAATATGCCTTAGCACTTTTTCGACAAAGAAAATATCACCTTCGCACTCCTTAAAGCTCTCCCTCATGTCAAACATTGGTGGGAAACTTACTGGGAGCAAAGTTCCACAGAGGAGTCTGGAATTTATGGGGTCGATCCCACTTGGGATTTTTTTGTGGATGCGGTAAAAGAACAGTATTAGCCTGTTGGAAACTATGAGGACCAATACATGAGATGGACCACACTATGACAAGAGAGGGGCCAAGCAGTTCTGGAGATCACCAATAGCTTCCATACCTTGTGCACCAAGCTGGGTATCAAATACTACGAGCGACATTTGGTTCTGAAATACCGTGGGGCTCTACACAGATACATCCAAACTGAAATGGAGTTTTTGGACATCTCATCACTCAGTTTTGCCTATCGATATGCTGTTAAAATCGAGCAGAAATTTAAGCACCAAAAAAAACGGGAGTTCAGGTCTACAAATCCATAACAACCAAAGTATGACAAAGATAACCCTAAGAAACAATCTCTCGAAAACAAGTCCAAGCCACAGGAAAAGAAGGGTCATGGGAAGACAAAGAAGGACACCGAAAAATGGTGCGATTTCCACAAAATCCCCTGGCACAACATCAATGAATGTCGCTCAAAATAATCATTGGTGGCTGAGATCAAAATTAAGGATCCAAACCCTGATTCAAAATCTGATTCTGAAAATACTGATAAAAGACAGATCATCGACGTAGACCCCATTGCTATTGTCGCGACCACAACAATTCAACCAGAAGAACCAACATATTCAGAAGAGGTGTAGCAAGGAAGTATCTCATACTGCAAAATTCAGCTTCTTCACAATCTGTTCAAAAGGAGAACAAAAGGACACTACAACCACTACAGGCTTGCCCAAAGCACCTTTTATCCAACAAAAGTTGGTCGACAAGGCTGCAACAAAGTGTGAAGATTCCTTCTGCACATCATCCTCTCATGTATCTCTAGTTGTTGAACAGCCTCAACCTCAACAGGTTTGTGACAGATTTCCACAAACTGAGCAACCCAACGTCTCCAGAAAGACAAGCAGCTCACCAAGATGTAGATTCAACAAACGCTTTTCCCTCTACCCCGGGAACTCAATGAAATGGAGAAAATTGCTTCCTAAGGAGGGAAGATTGATCCAGGTAGATATCGGTGGCCACCCACCTTTCCCAAATGGCTCAAAATAGTTTTCTGGCAATTTTGGCAATTTACTATTTTTAGCAGGTTTTAACTTCCGGGGCCATTTTGAGGGCCTAAATGAATTTTTTTCGAGTTTTAGGTTCTCAATGATAGGAAAAGGCATGATTGAGCCCCCAAAATGAATCTCCTTGACAATACCTTTCCAACGAGCTATCATACGCCTAAAACGGAGATCGTATGCAAAAGTTACGACCCCGAGAAGTTGATGCACCAACTTACCCAAAGGGGGCCTACATGATTTTTGGCGCTTCATCTCCTAGGGTTAGGTTTTTAGATGTCTAGGGTTTTGGGCATTTCATTTTATTGTAAAAAGGCCTTCAGAGACTCATTGTAATCATCTTCTTGCGAATGCGAGTAGCCGTCACATCTCTTCTCAGAGATAAGTTGCCACCATTCTAGCGAGTCTTTCACTTTGTATTTTTACAGTCTCTGTACATTTATTTCATGAATAGAAATCATGTATTACTGTATATTTGTGTTTATGGTTGCATCTATGATACATTTATGTTATATTATTGAATATCTGCGATATCTCTGTCCATTTATTTATTATATCTCCGATCTCATTTCGTGTCGAAAATAATCCGGATCAGTGGTATCAGAGCAGGCTGCTCTTGATCATTTTTTCAGTGCATGTCCCCGATGAGGTTCGACTATAGAAAGTTGGGTCTCAATCTTGTCTCTCTTGAATAAAATCACTCTCGCACACCCAAGAAACCCTCAATGGTGGAAGAATAGAAAAACGACGGAGCAGACGATCCTATCAATCTGTTGCTTGAGCAAGTTCTCACACGACAAAGGGATGAAATGATGGAGAATTTTTCCCACATCCTTCAACACCTGCCGATAGCAAAAGGAACATCTTCATCAAGTGGCCACTTTGGAGGCACCTCAGCTTTCAAGGTACAATTTAATTTTGATATTCTTGTATTTGAAGGATGAATAGATGTAGAAGCCTAAGAAAAATGGTTAACTCTGCTAGAAGGTTATTTCTCTATTCACAATTTTTCCGACAAAGAAAAGATCACCTTCGCACTCCTTAAAGCTCTCCCTCATGTCAAACAATGGTGGGAAACTTATTGAGAGAAAAGTTCCACATAGGAGTCTGAAATTTATGGGGCCGATCCCACTTGGGATTTTTTTGTGGATGCGGTAAAATAATAGTATTACCCTGTTGGCAACTATGAGGACCAGTACATGAGATGGACCACACTGTGGAAAGAGAGGGGCCAAGCAGTTCCGAAGTTCACCAATACCTTCCATACCTTGTGCACCAAGCTAGGTATCAAATACTCCAAGCGACATTTGGTTATGTAATACCGTGGGGCTCTACATAGATACATCCAAACTGAAATGGAGTTTTTGGACATCTCATCACTCGGTGTTGCCTATCGATATGTTGTTAAAATCAAGGAGAAATTTAAGCACCAGAACAAATGGGAGTTCAGGTCTGAAAATCCACAACAACCAAAGTATGACAAAGACAACCCTAACAAACAGTCTCCCAAAAACCAGTCCAAGCCACAGGAAAAGAAGGGTCACGGGAAGAGAAAGAAGGACACCGAAAAATGGTGCGATTTCTACAAAATCCCCTGGCACAACACCCATGAATGTCTCTCAAAACAATAATTGGTGGCTGAGATCAAAGATAAGGATCCAAACCCTGATTTAGAATCTGATTCTGAAAATACTGGTAAAAGACAGATCATCGACGCAGACCCCACTTCTATTGTCGCGACCGCAACAATTCAACCAGAAGAACCAACAGATTCAGAAGAGGGGGAGCACCTTTTTCATTCATAGATGTGGGTGAAGGGGACCCCGCTGCATTTTATTGTTGATAGCGGAAGCCAGAAGAACCTCATCTCAACAGAGGTCGTCAAACATTTGGGATTGTCAACAACACCACACCCGCAACCATACAACATCGGGTGGCTTCGCCAAGGACGAGATCTTCGTGTCAACCAACAGTGTCAATTGTCATACGACATCCAACCCTTCCAAGATGAGGTATTATGTGATGTTGCCCCACTGGATGGTTGTGATGTTCTCTTGATCCACCCATATATGTGGAGACGCCATGTTGTTTATGAGTCTCGACCCTGTAGTGTCATTGTTACTTTGGGGGGTCATCTCTACAGAATACCAGAGGTAGTTCCAACTACTGTTCCACAAAAAAAGTGTCGCAAGGTAGTATCTCATACTGCAAAATTTAGCTTCTTCACAATCTGTTCAAAAGGAGAACAAAAGGACACTGCAACCACTACAGGCTTGCCCAAAGCACCTTCTATCCAATAGAAGCAGGTCGACAAGGCTGCAGCAAAGTGTGAAGATTCCTTCTGCACATCATCCTCTCATGTATCTCGACTTGTTTAATAACCTCAACCTCAACAGGTTCGTAAAAGATTTCCATAAACTGAGCAATGCAACGTCTCCAGCAAGACAAGCAACTCACCAAAATGCAGATTCAACAAACGCTTTTCCCTCTACCTCGGGAACTCAATGCAATTGAGACCATTGCTTCCTAAGGAGGGAGGATTGATCCAGGAGGATATCGGTGGCCACCCACCTTTCCCATATCGCTCAAAACAATTTTCTGGCAATTTTGGCAATTTACTATTTTTAGCAGGTTTTAACTTT